>CM051264.1:20885203-20920203 GCA_027921565.1 Artemia sinica | reverse complement strand
TTTGTGTGTGTGTGTGTGTAAGTTTTGTGTGTCTAAGCTTTTGTGTGTGTGTAAGTTTTGGCGTGTGTGTGTGTAAGTTTTCGTGTGTGTGTGTGTGTGTGTAAGTTTTTGTGTGCATGTAAGTTTTCGTGTGCATGTGTAAGTTTTTTTTTTTGTGTGTGTGTGTGTGTAAGTTTTTGTGTGTGTGTAAGTTTTTGTGTGTGTGTGTAAGTTTTGTGTGTGTGTGTGTAAGTTTTTGTGCGTGTGTGTAAGTTTTTGTGTGCATGTAAGTTTTTGTGTGCATGTAAGTTTTTGCGTGTGGGTGTAAGTTTTTGTGTGTGCGTGTAAGTTTTTGTGTGTCTAAGCTTTTGTGTGTGGGTGTAAGTTTTTTGTGTGTGTGTGTAAGTTTGTGTGTGTTTGTGTGTGCGTGTGTAAGTTTTTGTGTGTGTAAGTTTTTTTGTGTGTGTGTGTGTGTGTAAGTTTGTGTGTGTGTGTGTATGTGTAAGTTTTGTGTGGCATGTAAGTTTTGGCGTGTGTGTGTGTAAATTTTTGTGTTGTGTGTGTGTGTAAGTTTTGTGTGTCTAAGCTTTTGTGTGTGTAAGTTTTGACGTGTGTGTGTGTAAGTTTTCGTGTGTGTGTGTGTGTGTAAGTTTTTGTGTGCATGTAAGTTTTCGTGTGCATGTGTAAGTTTTTGTGTGTGTAAGTTTTTGTGGTGTGTAAGTTTTTGTGTGTGTGTGTGTGTGTGTGTGTAAGTTTTTGTGTGTGTGTGTGTAAGTTTTTGTGCGTGTGTGTAAGTTTTTGTGTGCATGTAAGTTTTTGTGTGCATGTAAGTTTTGCGTGTGGGTGTAAGTTTTTGTGTGTGCGTGTAAGTTTTTGTGTGTCTAAGCCTTTTGTGTGTGGGTGTAAGTTTTTGTGTGTGTGTGTGTAAGTTTGTGTGTGTTTGTGTGTGTGTGTGTGTGTAAGTTTTTGTGTGTGTGTAAGTTTTTGTGTGTCTGTGTGTGTAAGTTTTTGTGTGTGTGTAAGTTTTTGTGTGCATGTAAGTTTTTGTGTGCATGTAAGTTTTTGCGTGCGGGTGTAAGTTTGTGTGTGTGTGTAAGTTTTGGCGTGTGTGTGTGTGCGGGTGTGTGAGTTTTTGTGTGTGTGTGTAAGTTTTGGCATGTGTGTGTAAGTTTTTGTGTGTGTGTGTAAGTTTTCGTGTGTGTGTGTAAGTTTTTGTGTGTGTGTGTGTAAGTTTTTGTGCGTGTGTGTAAGTTTTTGTGTGTGTGTGTGTGTGTGTGTAAGTTTTTGTGTGTGTGTGTGTGTGTGTGTGTGTAAGTTTTTGTGTGTGTGTAAGTTTTTGTGTGCATGTAAGTTTTGTGTGCATGTAAGTTTTTGCGTGTGGGTGTAAGTTTTTGTGTGTATGTAAGTTTTCGTGTGCATATGTAAGTTTGAGTGTTGTGTGTGTGTGTGTGTGTGTGAGTTTTTGTGTGTGTGTAAGTTTTGCCGTGTGTGTGTAAGTTTTCGTGTGTGTGTGTGATGTAAGTTTTCGCGTGTGTGCGTAAGTTTTTGTGTGTGTGTGTGTGTGTGAGTGTGTAAGTTTTTGTGCGTTGTGTGTAAGTTTTTGTGTGTGCGTGGGTAAGTTTTTGTGTGTGTGTAAGTTTTTGTGTGCATGTAAGTTTTTGTGTCCATGTAAGTTTTTGCGTGTGGGTGTAAGTTTTGTGTGTGTGTGTAAGTTTTTTTGTGAGTGTGTGTGTAAGTTTTATGTGTGTGTAAGTTTTCGTGTGTGTGTATAAGTTTTTGTGTGTGTGTGAGTGTAAGTTTTTGTGCGTGTGTGTAAGTTTTTGTGTGTGTGTGTGTAAGTTTTTGTGTGCATGTAAGTTTTTGTGTGCATGTAAGTTTTTGCATGTGGGGTAAGTTTTTGTGTGTGTGTGTAAGTTTTGTGTGTGTTTGTAAGCTTTTTGTGGGTGTAAGTTGTTGTGTGTGTGTGTAAGTTTTTGTGCGTGTGTGTAAGTTTTTGTGTGCATGTAAGTTTTTGTGTGCATGTAAGTTTTTGCGTGTGGGTTGTAAGTTTTTGTGTGTGCGTGTAAGTTTTTGTGTGTCTAAGCCTTTGTGTGTGGGTGTAAGTTTTTGTGTGTGTGTGTGTGTGTGTAAGTTTGTGTGTGTTTGTGTGTGTGTGTGTAAGTTTGTGTGTGTGTAAGTTTTTGTGTGTGTGTGTGTAAGTTTTTGTGTTTGTGTAAGTTTTTGTGTGCATGTAAAGTTTTGTGTGAATGTAAGTTTTTGCGTGTGGGTGTAAGTTTTTGCGTGTGTAAGTTTTGGCGTGTGTGTGTGCGGGTGTGAGTTTTTGTGTGTGTGTAAGTTTTGGCATGTGTGTGTAAGTTTTTGTGTGTGTGTGTAAGTTTTCGTGTGTGTGTGTAAGTTTTTGTGTGTGTGTGTAAGTTTTTGTGCGTGTGTGTAAGTTTTTGTGTGTTGTGTGTGTAAGTTTTTGTGTGTGTGTGTGTGTGTGTGTGTGTGTGTGTAAGTTTTTGTGTGTGTGTGTAAGTTTTTGTGTGGCATGGAAGTTTTTGTGTGCATGTAAGTTTTTGCGTGTGGGTGTAAGTTTTTGTGTGTGTGTAAGTTTTCGTGTGCATATGTAAGTTTATGTGTGTGTGTGTGTGTGTGTGTGTGAGTTTTGTGTGTGTGTAAGTTTTGGCGTGTGTGTGTAAGTTTTTGTGTGTGTGTGTGTGTGTGTGTAAGTTTTTGTGTGTGTGTGTAAGTTTTTGTGTGTGTGTAAGTTTTTGTGTGCATGTATGGGGACCGGGGGAGGACTTTTGGGGCCCAGGGAGGGCGTTTGGGGATCCGGGGGCCCTTGAGGATGGAGTGGGTCTTTTGGGAACCCGGGGGACCTTTGTGGACCGGGGGAGGGCCTTTGGGAGCCCCAGTGGACCTTTGGGGACCGGGGGAGGACCTTTGGGGGTCCGGGGGACCTTGGGGGCCGGCTGGCCCTTTGGGAGCCCGGGGGACCTTTGAGGACCGGGGGAGGGCCTTTGGGGCCCGGGAAGGGCCTTTGGGGGTCTGGGGGGCCCTTGAGTACCGATTGGTCCTTTGGGAGCCCTGGGAGCCCGGTGAGGGCCTTTGGGGACAGGGGGAGGGCCTTTGGGAGCCTGGGGAGGGTGTTTAGGGGTCTGGGTGGCACTTGAGGGATTGGTCCTTTGGGAGCCCGGGGACCTTTGGGGACCGAAGGAGGGCCTTTGGAAGCCCTGGGGAGGGGTGTTTAGGGGTCTGGGCGGCACTTGAGGGCCGCGACTGGTCCCGGGGAGCCCGGGGACCTTTGGTGACCAGGGGAGGGCCGTTTTTGGGGCTCGGGTAGGGCTTTTGGGGTCTGGGGAGGGCCTTTGGGAGCCTGGGGAGGGTGTTTAGGGGTCTGGGCGGCACTTGAGGGCCGCTCGATTGGTCCTTTGGGAGCGCGTTGGACCTTTGGGGACCGAAGGAGAGCCTTTGGGGGCTTTTTACCCTGCCTTCCCCAGGGTATGGTCTTTTTGGGGTCTGGGAGGTCTCGGGTGCCCCTTGGTGGGGCCTTTTTTTTATCCTTTGGGGACCGGGAGGGCCCCCCTTGGGAAGCTTGGGGGTCTGCCTTGGGGGACCCTTGGGGACCGGGGGGAACTTTGGGGACCAGGGCCTTTGGGGGCTCGTGGTAGGGCTTTTTGGGGTCTGGTAGTGCCTTGGGACCTGGGGAGGGTGTTTAGGGGTCTGGGCGGTTTGGAGCGCGGTGGACCTTTGGGGACCGAAGGTTAGAGCTTTGGGGGCTCGGGTATGGCCTTTTTGGGGTCTGGGTCTTGGGTGCCTGGGGGACCTTTGGGGACGGGAGAGGGCCTTTGGGGAAGGGCCTTTTGGTGGACCTTTGGGGACCGGGGAGGGCCTTTGGGGGCTTGGTATGGCCTTTTTGGGGTCTGGGGGTCCTTGGGTGCCTGGGGGATCTTTGGGGACCGGGAGAGGGCCTTTGGGGACTGGTGGAGGGCCTTTGGGGGTCTGTGGACCTTTGGAGATCGGGTATGCCTTGGGGGCTCGGGTAGGGCTTTTTTGGGGTCTGGGGAGGGCCTTTGGGGTCCGGTGGGCCAGTTGGGAGCATGGGGGGCATTTGGGGGACAGGATGATGGCCTTTGGGGGTTGCCGGGGGCCCTTTTGAAGCCCGAAAACCTTTGAGTACCGGGGGCTTCCTTCGGGGTTGAGGTAGAGGGATTGGAACCCTTTGGGTTTGGGGTAGAGGACCTCACAACACTGTTCAATGAAACTTGTGTATTATAACGACCGCACTCAAAACCTCAACCGCAAGTTCTTCGTAAATCATCTTTAAAATGTCTCTAAATGTTTCGCCGAAATAATTCCATAACCTATCTAAAACAGTTTCGCCCAAATAATCCCTAAACGTAATTCAGCGTGTTCCTTTTGTTTGGCATCCCTGCGCTGGCTTATTTCAATTATTTGGAAACCTTTTCGCGCGCTAAGATCAAAACATTTGCTCGGAAACGATTCTTCTGGAAGAACTCCAGACATTAATAAACTTCGCGCCGGAGACAATTCAAACAATCATGACATCATGTGTGATCTAACTGTTTCTCGGAAACATTTCTGTTCGAAATCCAAAGACATTAATTAACTTTACGTTATCTGTCAGACATTAATTAACTGTTTCCCGGGAACTCATAACATTTGGCTCGAACAACAATAACAAATACTGTTTCCCGGGAACTCGTAACATTTGGCTCGGAAACAATAACAAAACTATTTCCGGATCATAACATCTGTCTCGAACAGGAAGGAAGTGTCATTAACTGTTTCCGGGAACCTCTTAACATCTGGCTCGAATAACAATAACAAATACTGTTTTCTGGATCATAACTCTGCCTCGAACAGGAAGGAAGTGTCATTAACTTGTTTCGAACGACAACAACATTGACCCCATTAACCACGTGTTCTCTCTAATGACTCTGTTCAAAACAACAATAACATTGACCTTGGCATTTTGCCTCGGAAACAATAACAACATTGACCTTGGCATTTGCATCGAGCAACAACAAGAAGGAAGTGTCATTGACCTGCCCCCATTAGACTCAATAATCCATAAAAATCAAATAATCAACACCACATAAACCATCCATGAAAACAGACATAAATGTGACAAACTTCCTGTTTTTTCATTCTCACTGACAAATCCATAAAACCATCCATAAATGTGACAAAAAATTACTGTTTTCCAAATTCTCACTGACAAAGTCCATAAACCACGTGGTTCTATGCCCATATAAGGAGCCCTGATCGAGTTATAGGGTCATCTCTACTCACCATTTCCCCAAACAGATCCAATCAAAATTTAGAGATATAAATTTTGTTCAACGTAGTCGAGAGTTCTGGAAATTAGGTCTATTATGATGATAACCCCCTCAGGGTCTTCAGTTCAAGGGTTGTAAGTTATGCCCTGGGGGCATATAATATTTATTTAGAAATTTTTTGTAAAAATTTTAAAAAGGGCTCATTTGTTGGAAATTAAAATGGCCCTTTTCAATAGTTGAAATTGAGTGGAGAGTAATTGACCCCCCTCTCACACCCACCATATCCCCAAACACATTCAATCAAATTTTAGAGATAGTCATTTTGCTCAAAATAGTTGAAAGTTCTGGAAATTTTGTGTTTAAGGATGACAAACCCCTAGAGTCCCAAGGGCAAAGGTTGTAAGTTAAGATTAAATCAAAATGCACTGTGCTATTGTTAATTCTTAATAAGACATCTCAGCAGTATCCCAAGAATGACTTCAAACTTTCTGGGCTACTTCTGCTCTTAAAATTTAACATATGAAAATAGCGTAAGTGTATGCAAGCTATCAAAGAAAGTAAACAGAATTTTTTGCGAATGGTATCAAGTTTACTATTTCAGGTCAACTAGAGGAGGTATGAAACTAAATTAAACAATAGTAAACACTAGTATTTGTGTCCAGATTTTTTAAAAGGGTGTATGTTGTTAAAAATGTCTGAAAAATTTTCTCCAGCATACAAATAGCAGGCTAAACTATAAAGTCTTAAAAAAAAATTAAACTATTATTTTCTTTTTCCCTGAAAAGACAATGTCAATATAAAATGAACAGAAATTAATTAATAAAGCTTTTTCCACAAAAAAAGTTTTTCAAAGAAAAGTAAAGAACTCATTTAAACCAAAAATGAGCAAAAATAAAATCAAATAATCTACAAAGCGTGAAACTACCACAAATCAGCATCGATAAGTAAATTAAACCGAGAACGAACAGAAATTACAATAAATAACCGAGTCAAACTCAAAACGAGCAGAAATTAACATGAGTACAGCTGAAAACCCCTATGCCTTCCCAAGGCCAGAACATAATTTGCACTTTACTGAAAAAATACAAATGGAATGAGTAGTGTCAGTTTAATATACTTATACTGATAAAAAAAAATATAACGCATGAGTTTCCTAGGAGCCATTGGCTACCCTTATGGCTGACTCGGGACTTTTGAAAATCCTAAGTCTAATGTACGTGCCTAACACTGGAAGTAGTATTTTACAAGACAAAGCTGTCTCCCGTGCAGTGTGAGGCCATGATCTTTTGGAGGTAGCCCTTTATGCGAACCTCTTATCAGCAGAATTGGATAACAGAGCGTTTAATGGCAATGACATACTACCAGAACCCTTGAAAAGGCAGAAAAGACGTACGAGTCGCTCCTTGAAGGAGAATAAATTTAAAAATTTCAACAAAATTAGTTTTTCAAAGAAAAGTAAAGAACTCCATTAAACAAAAATGAGCAAAAATAAAATCAAATAATCTACCAGGCGTGAAACTACCACAAATCAGCATCAATAAATAAATGAAACCTAAAACAAACCGAAATTACAATAAATAACCGAGTCAAAATCAGCCCGAGAAGAAATTAACATATGCTTGGGTCAAAACTCCTATGCCTTTCAAACGTCAGAACATAATGTGCAATCAACTAAAAAAAATACAAATGAATGTGCATTGTCAGTTTAATATATATACATATATATACAGATATTTAGTAATCAAAATTTTAATATTATTTGATTTATTAAAGTTATAAAAGTAACAAAGCACATTCTAACAAATTACTAACAAAGCACTAACATTTGTATTTATTTCAGTAAAGTGCAAATTATGTTTTGGCCTTAGGAAGGCATAGGGATTTGAGCCCGACTTTTGTTAATTTCTGCTCGTTCTGAGTTTGACTCGGTTATTGATTGTAGTTTCTGTTCATTTCGGGTTTCATTTATTTATCGATGCTGATTTGTGTTAGTTTCATGCTTGGTAGATTTATTGATTTTATTTCTGCTCATTTTTTGTTTAATGGAGTTCTTTACTTTTCTTTTGAAAAACTTATTTTGTGAAAAGTTTTTTTTCAATCAATTTCTGTTCGTTTTATATTGACATAGTCTTTTCAGGGACAAAGAAAATAATACTTTAAATCTTTTCGTTTCTGTTAAGACATTATAGTTTGGCCTGCTATTTGTATGCTGGATAAAAATTTTCAGCAATTTTTAACAGCATACACCCTTTTAAAAGTCTGAACAAAAAAAGTAGTGTTTAATTTAGTTTCTTACCTCCTCTAGATGACCTGAGGTGGAAGAATTGATACCATTTGCAAACAAATATGTTTACTTTCTTTGATAGCATGGATACAGTTACGCTATTTTAATTTGGTTAAATTTTAAGAGCAGAAGTAGCCTCAAAAAATTGAACATAATACCCTCAGTCATTCTTGAGATACTGCTGAGATGCCTGATTGGGAATTAGCATTAACACAGTTCATTTTCATTTAATCTTAAGGCAACATTTAGTTTTTAAAGATAAAGGGCAAATGGGAGGGTGGGCGTGGGAGGGGGATTAGTTGCCCCCCCCGTCACTTTCAACAATTAATTAGGGTGTCAGCCCTTTCTATTTTAATCGAATGACCCCTTTTCGAAGTTCCTACGACAGCTCCTTCGATACGAAGGGCCTGGTTTAAACAACAAAAACAAATAAATAAATAAAACATTATACCCTAATCGATCTTTACTATAATTAAATAAAAAAAACAAGTTTTTTTTAACTGAAAGTAAGGAACGACGTTAAAACTTAAAACGAACAGAAATTATTCCGTATATGAAGGGGGCTGTACCCTCCTCAACGCCTCTCTCTTTACGCTAAAGTTTTTTATTGTTTAAAAAAATAGAGTTGTGAGAAAGTCAAACTTTAGCGTAAAGAGCGAGGCGTTGAGGAGGGGACAGCCCCCTTCATATACAGAATAATTTCTGTTCGTTTTAAGTTTTAACGTCGTTCCTTACTTTCAGTTAAAAAAAACTTGTTTTTTTTATTATTTTTTGAACGTTTTTGAATTAATGCAGGTTTTGATTTTGGCTCACCGTACATGAATAATTAAAAAAAAAAATTTGCATATTATATTTGGTTTAAATGGCTTTCTCGACACTTGTTTAATTTATTTACGAACGTTTTTATTAGTAATAAATATACGTAACTTAGAATTAACTTACGTAACGAACTTCTATATTCATAAATTTTTAACACGTATATTAGGGGGTTCGCCCCCTAGTCAATACCCTGCTCTTTAAACTATAGTTCGAATTTTTTTCCAGTTCTTTAAAAATGACCTCTTAATCACAATCAGTTGATCAGTTGAAAAACTTGTTTTTTTTTATTTAATTCCTGATCTTTTTCTTTAATAATGCTGGGAAATCCGGCCCCCCCTTCATAGCAATGTCCCTTCCCCATGAAAACTTCCTTCATGGAAAGATCCTTCCATATAGCCCCCGACCCTCTCCTTCCCCCACCTACCAGAAAAAATCTCCTCTGAAAAAGTCTGTATACTTCCCAATAACCAATACTATATGTTAACATTGAGTAAAGTTCATAACTTTCAGCCCTCCCCCTGGGGACTTTGGGGGATCAAGTCATCCTAAAAGACATTTTTATCATATTTTCGACCATGCTGAACAAAATGGCTATCTCAAAATTTTGATCCGATGACTTTGGGAAAAAAATGAGCGTGGGAGGGGGCCTAGTTGCCCTCCATTTTTTTGGTCACTTAAAAAGGGCACTAGAACTTTTAATTTCGTTCCAATGAGCCCTCCCACGATATTCTAGGACCACTGGGTCGATACGATCACCCCTGGGAAAAAAAAAAAAAAAAAAAAACAAACAAACAAACAAATAAACACGCATCCGTGATCTTTCTTCTGGCAAAAAATGGAAAATTCCACATTTTTGTAGATAGGAGCTTGAAACCTCTACAGTAGGGTTCTCTGATACGCTGAATATGATGGTGTGATTTTCATTAAGGTTCTATAATTTTTAGGGGTCTTTCCCCTTTTTTCGAAAATCAGCCAAATTTTCTCAGGCAAGTAACTTTTGATGGGTAAGATTAAACTTAATGAAACTTATATATTTGAAATCAGAATTAAAATCTGATTCTTTTGATGTATCTATTGGTATCAAAATCCCGTTTTTTAGAGTTTCGGTTACCATTGAGCCGGGTCGCTCCTTACTTACAGTTCGTTACCACGAACTGTTTGATAGTGTCAAGCCTTTAAATCACTTTCGACTATTAAAAAGGGCACTAGGCCTTCCAATTTCAAACCGAATGAGTCCTTTTTGAGTCTCTAAGACAACACTTTCTGAAAACATCTTATATACCCCTAGGGCATAAATTACAACCCTTACCCTAAGGGCTGTTAAGGTGGCTGTCATCCTTTAAGCCCTAATTTCCAGAACTTTCAACTACGTTCAACAAATTGGCTATCTCAAAATTTCCATTGGATGTGTTTGGGGAAATGATGGGCATGAGAGGGGGGTTAATGGACCTTCAATCACTTACGACTATAAATAAGGCACTAGCCCTTTCAATTTCCAATTGAATGAGCCCTTTTGAAGTTTTTACGACAATACTTAAAATAAAAACGTATATGGCATGTTTTTGAGGAGGACACTCCCCATAACCCTCGGGGTAAGGGTTTTAAGTTATACCCTGGGGGCATATAAGGTTTCTTATATAAGGCATTGTGGTAGAAACTTCAAAAAAGTCTCAATCCCTCACAACCCTCAGGGCAAGGGTTTTAAGTTATGCCCTGAAGGTATATAAGAACAATGTGGGCACAATTTACCATATATTATTCTTTTACTTCAGAGCAGGGTACATTTTATGGAAGGGGTCTTCGTAGAGACTTCAAAAGGGGCTCATTCGATTGGAAATCGAGAATTCTAGGGCCCTTTTTAATACTCGAAACTATTGGAGGGCAACAAGCCCCCCCCCCTCCACGCCCATCATTTCCCAAAACACATCCAATCAAAATTTGAAGAAAGTCATTTTGTTCAGCGTAGTTGATTTCCAGATAGAAAATGCGTTTTTGAGAAGGACACTCCCCCACAGCCCTCAGGGCAAGGGTTTTAAGTTATGCCCTGGGGGCATATAAGGTTTTTATAGAAGGCTTTGTCGTAGAAACATATCCAATCAAAATTGTGAGATAGCCATATTGTTCAGCGTAATTGATTTCCAGAAGGAAAATATGTTTTTGAGAGAACACTCCCCCACAACCCTCAGGGTAAGGGTTTTAAGTTATGCCCTGGGGGCGTATAAGGTTTTTATGTAAGGCATTGTGGTAGAAACTTCGAAAAAGGCTCATTCGATTGGAAATCCAAAGGGCTAGTGCCCTTTAGAATAGTCGAAAGTGATTGGAGGGCAACTAGCCCCCCCCCCCCCCGGACCATTATTCACCCAAACAACTCCAATCAAAATTTTGAGATAGCTATTTTGTTCACCGTAGTTGATTTCCAGGTAGAAAATATGTTTTTGAGGAGAACACTCCCCTACTACCCTCAGGGCAAAGGTTTTAAGTTATGCCCTGGGGGCATATAAGGTTTTCATAGAACGCGTTGTCGTAGAAACTTAAAAAAAATGCTCGTTCTATTGGAAATTCAAAGGACTAATGCCCTTTTGAATAGTCGAAAGTTATTTGAGGGCAACTAGCCCACCCCCACGCCCATCATTCCCCCAAAACACATCCAATAAAAATTTTGAAATAGCCATTTTGTTCCACGCCGTTCAAAGTTCAGGAAATTATACCTTTGAGCAGGACACACCCCCCACAGTCTTCAGGGCAAGGTTTAAAGTTATACCCTGGGGGCATATAAGGTCTTATTGAAATCTTTGTCATAGAAACTTAAAAAGGTGCTCATTCGATTGGAAATTCAAAGGGCTAGTGCTCTTTTTAAATGTCGAAAGTGATTTGAGGGCAACTAACCCCCCTCTCACGCCCACCTTTTCCCAAAACACATCCAATCAAAATTTTGAGATAGCCATTTTATTCAACGTAGTTTTAAGTTCTGTAAATTAGGTTTTTTAGGATAACAACCCCCTCAGAGCCCTCAGGGCAAGGGTTGTAAGTGATGCCCTGGGGGCATATAATGTTTTTATTGAACGCGTTATCGTAGAAACTTCAAAAAGGGCTCATTTGATTAGAAATTGAAATGGCTAGTGCCCTTTTTTATAGTCGAAAGTAATTGGAAGGCAACTAACAGCCTTTCCATGCCCACCATTTCCCCAAACACATCCAATCAAAATTTTGAGATAGCCATTTGGTTTCACGCAGTTTAAAGTTCACGAAATTATGCCTTTGAGCAGAACACTCCCCCCACAGTCTTCAGGGCAAGGGTTATAAATTATGCCCTGGGGACATATCAGTTTTTAATGAAATCTTTGTCGTAGAAACTTGGAAACTTCGGAAACTTCGATTGGAAATTCAAAGGTCTAGTGCCTTTTTTAATAGTCGAAAGTAATTTGAGGGCAACTAACCCCCTCTCTCGCCCACCGTTTCTCCACACACATCCAATCAAAATTTTTAGATAGTCATTTTGTTCAGCGTTGTGATTTTTAGATAGAAATTATGTTTTTGAGAAGGACACTCCCCCACAGCCCTCAGGGCAAGGGTTGTGTGAGTTATGCCCTGGGGCATATAATGTTTTAATAGAGCGCGTTGTCGTAGAAACTTCAAAAAGGGCTCATTCGATTGGAAATTTAAATGGCTAGTGTCCTTTTTAATAGTTGAAAGTGATTGGAAGGCAACTACCACCCTTTCCACGCCCACCATTTCCCCAAACACATCCAATGAACATTTTTAGATAGCCATTTTGTTCCACGCAGTTTAAAGTTCAGAAAATTATACTTTTGAGCAGGACACTCCCCCCACAGTCTTCAGGGCAACAGTTATAAGATATGCCCTGGGGGCATATAAGGTTTTTATTGAAATCTTTGTCGTAGAAAATTGCAAAGGGTTCATTCGATAGGAAATTCAAAGGGCTTGTGCCCTTTTTAATAGTCATATTATTTGGAAATTAGGTGGGTGGGGGTGATTTCACTCTACACTCGATCTTAAGTTTAGTGAAAAAAGATTATTCGTTTGGTAATCATAGCTTCCCAGACGCAAAAAATAAATATAAGTGTGGCAACTATAGATATAACTCTTCCTAACGAAGAAACTACATTTCATGAGGCATATGTGTCGGGATAATCTGCATAGCGGTGCGGTATACCTGCAAGACCTAAAGAATGTTGTGGGAAAAAGGTTAAGTTTACCCCTAAAAATATAATAAAAAAGTGCACCTTAAGAAGGAACTGATTCATTCTTAGCCCGGTTATAAGGGGGAATCAATGTACAAATCCCCCTATAATAGCAAATACAGCTCCTATTGACAAGACGTAGTGGAAGTGAGCAACAACATAGTAAGTATCATGGAGTACGATATCAATTCTAGAATTCGAAAGGACAACTCCGTAAGACCCCCCACAGTAAATAAGAAGACAAACCCCAGGGCTCATAGTAAAGATGGGGGTTATAGTAAGTCGTGTCCCGTGAAGAGTTCCGATTCATCTAAAAATCTTGATTCCAGTAGGGATCGCAATAATTATAGTTGCAGCAGTGAAATAGGCTCGAGTATCCACGTCTATACCTACAATAAATATATGGTGGGCTCAGACAACAAAACCAAGGATCCCAATAGCAAGTATGGCGTAAATTATACCTAATGTACCAAATGCTTCCTTTTTCCCTCTTTCTTGACTAAGAATATGAGAAACCATACCAAATCGGGTAATATTAGAATATACACTTCAGGGTGGCCAAAGAACCAAAATAGATGCTGATAAAGAATAGGATCTCCACCACCTGCGGGATCAAAGAAAGAAGTATTTAAATTACGATCAGTTTCCAAAGAAGTTTTTATGGAAGGTGTTGTCGTAGAAACCTCAAAAAGGGCTCATTCAATTGGATATTGAACTGGCTAGTGCCCTTTTCAATAGTCGAAAGTGATTGGAGGGGAACTAACCCCCTTTCACGCCCATCATTATCCGAAATACATCCAATCAAAATCTTGAGATAGCCATTTTGTTCAGCGTAGTTGATATCCCTATAAAATTATGTTTTTTTTAGGAGGACACTCCCCCACAGCGTTCAGGGTAATGGTTATAAGTTATACCCTGGTGGCCTATATGAAGTTTTTATGGAAGGTGTTGTCGTAGAAACTTCAAAAAGGGCTCATTCAATTGGATATTGAACTGGCTAGTGCCCTTTTCAATAGTCGAAAGTGATTGGAAGGCAACTAATACTCTTCCACGCCCACCATTTCCCCAGACACATCCAATCAAAATTTTGAGATAGACGTCTTGTTCCACGCAGTTTAAAGTTCAGGAAATTATACATTTGAGCAGGATACACCCCCCAGAGTCTTGATGGCAAAGGTTATAAGTTATGACCTGAGGGTATATAAGGTTTTATATTGAGTTCTTTGTCGTAGAAACTTGAAAAATGGCTCATTCGAATGGAAATTTAAAGGGATAGTGCCTTTTTTAATAGTCAAGTGTGATTTGAGGGCAACAAACTCCCCTCTCACGCCCAGCTTTTCCCCAAACACATCCAATCCAAATTTTAGATAGCCATTTTATTCACCGTAGATGAAAGTGTTCTACCAAGCGTGAAACTAACACAAATCAGCATCGATAAATAAATGAAACCCAAAATGAACAGAAACTACAATCAATAACCGAGTCAAACTCAGAACGAGCAGAAATTAACAAAAGTCGGGCTCAAAATCCCTATGCCTTCCTAAGGCCAAAACATAATTTGCACTTTACTGAAATAAATACAAATGTTAGTGCTTTGTTAGTACTTTGTTAGAATGTGCTTTGTTACTTTTATAACTTTAATAAATCAAATAATATTAACATTTTGATTACTAAATATCTGTATATATATGTATATATATTAAACTGACAATGCACATTCATTTGCATTTTTTAGTTGATTGCAAATTATGGTCTGACGTTGGAAAGGCATAGGAGTTTTGACCCAAGCATATGTTAATTTCTTCTCGGGCTGATTTTGACTCGGTTATTTATTGTAATTTCGGTTTGTTTTAGGTTTCATTTATTTATGATGCTGATTTGTGGTAGTTTCACGCCTGGTAGATTATTTGATTTTATTTTTGCTCATTTTTGTTTAATGGAGTTCTTTACTTTTCTTTGAAAAACTAATTTTGTTGAAATTTTTTTAATTTATCTCCTTCAAGGAGTGACTCGTGCGTCTTTTTTGCCTTTTCAAGAGGTTCTGGTAGTATGTCATTGCCATTAAACGCTCTGTTATCCAGTTCTGCTGATAAGAGGTTCGCATAAAGGGCTACCTCCAAAAGATCATGGTCTCACACTGCACGGGAGACAGCTTTGTCTTGTAAAATACTACTCCCAGTGTTAGGCACGTATATTAGACTTAGAGTTTTCAAAAGTCCTGAGTCAGCCATAAGGTAGCCAATGGCTCCTAGGAAACTCATGCGTTATATTTTTTTTATCAGTATAAGTATATTAAACTGACACTACGCATTCCATTTGTATTTTTCAGTAAAGTGCAAATTATGTTCTGGCCATGGGAAGGCATAGGAGTTTTCAGCTGTACTCATGTTAATTTCTGCTCGTTTTTGAGTTTGACTCGGTTATTTATTGTAATTTCTGTTCGTTCTGAGTTTAATTTACTTATCGATGCTGATTTGTGTTAGTGTCACGCTTTGTAGATTATTTGATTTTATTTTTGCTCATTTTTGGTTTAATGTAGTTCTTTACTTTTCTTTGAAAAACTTATTTTGTGGAAAAAGCTTTATTAATTAATTTCTGTTCATTTTATATTGACATTGTCTTTTCAGGGAAAAAGAAAATAATAGTTTAAATTTTTTTTTAAGACTTTATAGTTTAGCCTGCTATTTGTATGCTGGAGAAAATTTTTCAGAAATTTTTAACAACATACACCCTTTTAAAAAATCTGGATACAAATACTAGTGTTTACTATTGTTTAATTTAGTTTCATACCTCCTCTAGTTGACCTGAAATAGTAAACTTGATACCATTCGCAAAAAAATTCTGTTTACTTTCTTTGATAGCTTGCATACACTTACGCTATTTTGATATGTTAATTTTAAGAGCAGAAGTAGCCCAGAAAGTTTGAAGTTGTTCTTGGGATACTGCTGAGATGCCTTATTGAGAATTAACAATAGCACAGTGCATTTTGATTTAATCTTAACTTACAACCTTTGCCCTGGGGACTCTAGGGGTTTGTCATCCTTAAACACACAATTTCCAGAACTTTCAACTATTTTGAGCAAAATGACTATCTCTAAACTTTGATTGAATGTGTTTGGGGGATATGGTGGATGGTGGATGTGAGAGGGGGGTCAGTTACTCTCCACTCCATTTCAACTATTAAAAAGGGCCATTTTAATTTCCAAACAAATGAGCCCTTTTTAAAATTTTTACAAAAAATTTGTAAATAAACATTATATGCCCCCAGGGCATAACTTACAACCCTTGAACTGAGGACCCTGAGGGGGTTATCATTATAAAAGACCTAATTTCCAGAACTCTCGACTACGTTGAACAAAATTTATATCTCAAAATTTTGATTGGATCTGTTTGGGGAAATGGTGAGCGTTAAAAAGGGGTTAGTTGCCCTTCAATCACTTTCTGCTATTAAAAGGGCACTAGCCCTTTCAATTTTCAATTGAATGAGCCCTTTCTGATGTTTTTACAACATCGCTTTCTATAAAAAACCTTACATGCTGCCAGGGCATAACTTACAACCCTTGCCCTGAAGGTTTTGGGGGGATGGGTTGTCATCCTTAAAGACCTAATTTCCAAATAATATGACTATTAAAAAGGGCACAAGCCCTTTGAATTTCCTATCGAATGAACCCTTTGCAATTTTCTACGACAAAGATTTCAATAAAAACCTTATATGCCCCCAGGGCATATCTTATAACTGTTGCCCTGAAGACTGTGGGGGGAGTGTCCTGCTCAAAAGTATAATTTTCTGAACTTTAAACTGCGTGGAACAAAATGGCTATCTCAAAATGTTCATTGGATGTGTTTGGGAAATGGTGGGCGTGGAAAGGGTGGTAGTTGCCTTCCAATCACTTTCAACTATTAAAAAGGACACTAGCCATTTAAATTTCCAATCGAATGAGCCCTTTTTGAAGTTTCTACGACAACGCGCTCTATTAAAACATTATATGCCCCAGGGCATAACTCACAACCCTTGCCCTGAGGGCTGTTGGGGAGTGTCCTTCTTAAAAACATAGTTTCTATATGGAAATCAACAACGCTGAACAAAATGACTGTCTAAAAATTTTGATTGGATGTGTTTGGAGAAACGGTGGGCGAGAGAGGGGGTTAGTTGCCCTCAAATTACTTTCGACTATTAAAAAAGGCACTAGACCTTTGAATTTCCAATCGAAGTTTCGAAGTTTCTAAGTTTCTACGACAAAGATTTCATTAAAAACTGATGTCCCCAGGGCATAATTTATAACCCTTGCTCTGAAGACTGTGGGGGGAGTGTTCTGCTCAAAGGCATAATTTCCTGAACTTTAAACTGCGTGAAACCAAATGGCTATCTCAAAATTTTGATTGGATGTGTTTGGGGAAATGGTGGGCGTGGAAAGGGTGGTAGTTGCCTTCCAATCACTTTCAACTATTAAAAAGGATACTAGCCATTTAAATTTCCAATCGAATGAGCCCTTTTTGAAGTTTCTACGACAACGGGCTCTATTAAAACATTATATGCCCCAGGGTAAACTCACAACCCTTGCCCTGAGGGCTGTGGGGGAGTGTCCTTCTCAAAAACATAATTTCTATATGGAAATCAACAACGCTGAACAAAATGACTATCTAAAAATTTTGATTGGATGTGTTTGGAGAAACGGTGGGCGAGAGAGGGGGTTAGTTGCCCTCAAATTACTTTCGACTATTAAAAAAGGCACTAGACCTTTGAATTTCCAATCGAAGTTTCCGAAGTTTCCAAGTTTCTACGACAAAGATTTCATTAAAAACTTATATGTTCCCAGGGCATAATTTATAACCCTTGCCCTGAAGACTGTGGGGGGAGTGTTCTGCTCAAAAGCATAATTTCCTGAACTTTAAACTGCGTGAAACCAAATGGCTATCTCAAAATTTTGATTGGATGTGTTTGGGGAAATGGTGGGCGTGGAAAGGCTGTTAGTTGCCTTCCAATTACTTTCGACTATAAAAAAGGGCACTAGCCATTTCAATTTCTAATCAAATGAGCCCTTTTTGAAGTTTCTACGATAACGCGTTCAATAAAAACATTATATGCCCCCAGGGCATCGCTTACAACCCTTGCCCTGAGGGCTCTGAGGGGGTTGTCATCCTAAAAACCCTAATTTACAGAACTTAAAACTACGTTGAATAAAATGGCTATCTCAAAATTTTGATTGGATGTGTTTTGGGAAAAGGAGGGCGTGAGAGGGGGTTTAGTTGCCCTCAAATCACTTTCGACATTTAAAAGAGCACTAGCCCTTTGAATTTCCAATCGAATGAGCACCTTTTCAAGTTTCTACGACAAAGATTTCAATAAGACCTTATATGCCCCCAGGGTATAACTTATAAACCTTGCCCTGAAGACTGTGGGGGTGTTTCCTTCTCAAAGGTATAATTTCCTGAACTTTGAACGGCGTGGAACAAAATGGCTATTTCAAAATTTTTATTGGATATGTTTGGGGGAATGATGGGCGTGGGGGTGGGCTAGTTGCCCTCAAATAACTTTCGACTATTCAAAGGGCACTAGTCCTTTGAATTTCCAATAGAACGAGCATTTTTTTTAAGTATCTACGACAACGCGTTCTATGAAAACCTTATATGCCCCCAGGGCATAACTTAAAACCTTTACCCTGAGGGTAGTAGGGGAGTGTTCTCCTCAAAAAACATATTTTCTACCTGGAAATCAACTACGGTGAACAAAATAGCTATCTCAAAATTTTGATTGGAGTTGTTTGGGTGAATAATGGTCCAGGGGGGGGGGCTAGTTGCCCTCCAATCACTTTCGACTATTCACAAGGGCACTAGCCCTTTGGATTTCCAATCGAATGAGCCTTTTTCGAAGTTTCTACCACAATGCCTTATATAAAAACCTTATACACCCCCAGGGCATAACTTAAAACCCTACCCTGAGGGTTGTGAGTAGAAAGGGGTCAGGAGGTCATGACATTACCACGTGGTTTATGGTTCTCTCAGTGAGAATGAAAAAACCGGAATTTTCTCACTTAAAAAAACATGAATTTTCTCACTTTTATGGATGTTTCTTGGACGATTATGGGTGTTGGTCAATTTATTTGATGTTTTTCATGGATGTCAACAATAATTCATGTCTGTTTTATGGTTTTTGTCAGTGAGAATGAAAAAAAACAGGATTTTTCTCACTTTGATGGATGTTTTATGGTTTTTGTCAGTGAGAATGGAAAAACAGTATTTTTCTCACTTTGATGGATGTTTCAAGGTTGATTTATTTGTTGTTGTTTGTCCAGGTGTAATGACAATGGGTTGATTTACATAATCGAGGGGAATTATTGATTCACGAAAGGGGAATTAAGAAACAAACATGGCTTCTATGTTGTTTGGCTAACCTAACCTGAGAAATTGATTTAGATAATCTGCGGGGAATTATTGATTCACGAAAGGGGAATTAAGAAACAAACATGGCTTCTTTGATCTTTAGGCTAACCTAACCTGAGAACTTGATTTACATAATCGCTAGGGCAATTATTGATTTACGAAAAGGGGAATAAAGAAACAAGTATGGCTTCTTTGATCTTAGGTCTGAGGGATAAACGCTCTTAAGGTCAGAGAGAAAAATTAATATTCTATTTTTAAATAGGGCTTCATTGATCTTTAGTGTCAGGAATTAGAAATGACATCACTTGTTATCTTGGAATTATGCGGGAGTCTAAAAAGATAGAAATTTTATTTTTAAATACGGCTTCACTGATCTTTAAGTTTGAGAGATAAATTGATATTCTAACAAAACCTTAATAGTGTAGCTAGGAACATTTATGAGATGAAGAGATTAACGCGGGAAAAGGGTTTCCTAGAAATTTCAAATTTGACAGCGCAGGGATGCCAAAACAATTGGAACACGCAGAAATTACTTTTAGGGGATTATTTGGGCGAAACCGTTTTAAACATTTTAGGGAATTATTTCGGCGAAACAGTTAGAGACATTATAAAAGATGATTTTAGAAGATGTTTTAGAAGAGGTTTTGAGTGTGGTCGTTATAATACACAAGTTCTATTTAAACAGTGTTGTGAGGTCCTATACCCCAACCCCAAAGGGCCCCGATCCCCCTACCCCGACCCCGAAGGAAGCCCCCGGCCCAATAGCTTAGAGTCTTAGCTTAGAGTTTTTGTTAAAGTTGAAGTTTAGTTTAGTAATAGTTTAAAGAGTTTAGAGTTTTAGCATAGAGTCTTAGCTTACAGTTTTAGTTTAGTTTAGTTTTAGTTAATAGTTTAGAGTTTTTTAGCTTAGAGTCTTAGCTTAGAGTTTTTGCTAGAGTTCTAGTTTAGTTTAGTTTTAGTTAAGAGTTTAGAGTTTTAGCTTAGATTCTTAGCTTAGAGTTTTAGTTAAAGTTCTAGTTTAGTTTAGTTTTAGTTAAGAGTTTAGAGTTTTACCATAGAGTCTTAGCTTAGAGTTCTAGTTAGAGTTGAAGTTTAGTTAAGTTTTAGTTAAGAGTTTCGAGTCTTAGCTTAGAGTCTTACCTTAGAGTTTTTGTTAGAGTTCTAGTTTAGTTTTAGTAAAGAGTTTAGAGTTTTACATTAGAGTCTTAGCTTAGAGTTTTAGTTAGAGTTCTAGTTTAGTTTAGTTATAGCTAAGAATTTAGAGTTTTAGCTTAGAGTCATAGCTTAGAGTTTTATTTAAAGTTCAAGTTTAGTAAAGTTATAGTTACGAGTTTAGAGCTTTACCTTAGAGTAATAGCTTAGAGTTTTAGTTAGAGTTCTAGTTCAGTTTAGTTTTAGTTAAGAGTTTAGAGTTTTAGCTTAGAGTCTTAGCTTAAAGTTTGTGTTAGAGTTCTAGTTTAGTTTAGTTATAGTTAAGAGTCTCGAGTTTTTAGCTTAGAGTCTTAGCTTAGAGTTTCTGTTAGAGTTCTAGTTTAGTTTACTTCTAGTTAAGAGTTTAGAGTTTTAGCTTAGAGTCTTAGCTTATAGTTTGTGTTAGAGTTCTAGTTTAGTTTAGTAATAGTTAAGAGTTTAGAGTTTTAGCTTAGAGTCTTAGCTTAGAGTTTTTGTTAGAGTTCTAGTTTAGTTTAGTTATAGCTAAGAATTTAGAGTTTTAGCTTAGAGTCATAGCTTAGAGTTTTAGTTAAAGTTATAGTTTAGTAAAGTTATAGTTAAGAGTTTAGAGTTTTACCTTAGAGTCATAGCTTAGAGTTTTAGCTAGAGTTCTAGTTCAGTTTAGTTTTAGTTAAGAGTTTAGAATATTAGCTTAGAGTCTTAGCTTATAGTATGTGTTAGAGTTCTAGTTTATTTTAGTTTAAGTTAAGAGTCTCGAGTTTTTAGCTTAGAGTCTTAGCTTAGAGTTTCTGTTAGAGTTCTAGTTTAGTTTACTTCTAGTTAAGAGTTTAGAGTTTTAGCTTAGAGTCTTAGCTTATAGTTTTTGTTAGGGTTATAGTTTAGAGTTAGAGTTTTGTTTAGGGTAATAGTTAAGAGTTTAGAGTTTTAGCTTAGAGTCTTAGCTTAGAGTTTTTGTTAGAGTTCTAGTTTAGTTTAGTTATAGTTAAGAGTTTGGTGTTTTACCTTAGAGACTTAGCTTAGAGTTTTAGTTTAGTTTAGTTTTAGTTAAGAGTTTAGAGTTTTAGCTTAGAGTCTCATCTTAGAGTTTCCGTTAGAGTTCTAGTTTAGTTTACCTCTAGTTAAGAGTTTAGAGTTTTTAGCTTAGAGTCTTAGCTTATAGTTTGAGTTAGAGTTCTAGTTTAGTTTAGTTATAGTTAAGAGTCTCGAGCTTTTAGCTTAGAGTCTTCGCTTAGAGTTTCTGTTAGAGTTCTAGTTTAGTTTACTTCTAGTTAAGAGTTTAGAGTTTTAGCTTAGAGTCTTAGCTTATAGTTTGTGTTAGAGTTCTAGTTTAGTTTAGTAATAGTTAAGAGTTTAGAGTTTTAGCTTAGAGTCTTAGCTTAGAGTTTTTGTTAGAGTTCTAGTTTAGTTTAGTTATAGCTAAGAATTTAGAGCTTTAGCTTAGAGTCATAGCTTAGAGTTTTAGTTAAAGTTATAGTTTAGTAAAGTTATAGTTAAGAGTTTAGAGTTTTACCTTAGAGTCATAGCTTAGAGTTTTAGCTAGAGTTCTAGTTCAGTTTAGTTTTAGTTAAGAGTTTAGAATTTTAGCTTAGAGTCTTAGCTTATAGTTTGTGTTAGAGCTCTAGTTTATTTTAGTTTTAGTTAAGAGTCTCGAGTTTTTAGCTTAGAGTCTTAGCTTAGAGTTTCTGTTAGAGTTCTAGTTTAGTTTACTTCTAGTTAAGAGTTTAGAGTTTTAGCTTAGAGTCTTAGCTTATAGTTTTTGTTAGAGTTCTAGTTTAGTTTAGTAATAGTTAAGAGTTTAGAGTTTTAGCTTAGAGTCTTAGCTTAGAGTTTTAGCTTAGAGTTCTAGTTTAGTTTAGTTTTAGTTAAGAGTTTAAAGTTTTTTAGCTTAGAGTATTAGCTTAGAGTTTTTGTTAGAGTTCTAGTTTAGTTTAGTTTTAGTTAAGAGTTTGGTGTTTTACCTTAGAGTCAGAGTTAGAGAGTTCTAGTTTATTTTAGTGTTATAGTTAAGAGTTTGGTGTTTTACCTTAGAGACTTAGCTTAAAGTTTTAGTTTAGTTTAGTTTTAGTTAAGAGTTTAGAGTTTTAGCTTAGAGTCTTATCTTAGAGTTTTTATTAGAGTTCTAGTTTAGTTTAGTTTTAGTTAAGAGTTTAGAATTTTTAGCTTAGAGACTTAGTTTAGAGTTTTTTGTTGCAGTTCTAGTTTAGTTTAGAGTTTTAGCTTAGACTTAGAGTTTTAATTAGAGTTCTAGTTTAGTTTAGTTTTAGTTAAGAGTTTAGAGTTTTAGCTTAGAGTCTTAGCTTAGAGTTTTTGTTAGAGTTCTAGTTTGGTTTAGTTTTAGTTAAGAGTTTAGAGCTTTAGCTTAGAGTCTTAGCTTAGAGTTTTTGTTAGAGCTCTAGTTTAGTTTAGTTATAGTTAAGAGTTTGGAGTTTTACCTTAGAGACTTAGCTTAGAGTTTTACTTTAGTTTAGTTTTACTTAAGAGTTTAGAGTTTTAGCTTAGAGTCTGAGCTTAGAGTTTTTGTTAGAGTTCTAGTTTAGTTTAGTTATAGTTTAAGAGCTTGGTGTTTTACCTTAGAGACTTAGCTTAGAGTTTTAGTTTAGTTTAGTTTTAGTTAAGAGTTTTAGCTTAGAGTCTTATCTTAGAGTTTTTATTAGAGTTCTAGTTTATTTTAGTTTTAGTTAAGAGTTTAGAGTTTTTAGCTTAGAGTCTTAGTTTAGAGTTTTTTGTTGAAGTTCTAGTTTAGTTTAGAGTTTTAGCTTAGACTTAGAGTTTCAATTAGAGTTCTAGTTTAGTTTAGTTTTAGTTAAGAGTTTAGAGTTTTTAGCTTAGAGTCTTTGCTTAGTTTTATTTAGAGTTCTAGTTTAATTTAGTTTTAGCTAAGAGTTTAGAGTTTTAGCTTAGAGTCTTAGCTTAGAGTTTTTGTTAGAGTTAAATTTTAGTTTAGTTACAGTTAAGCATTTAGATTTTTAACTTAGAGTCATAGCTTAGAGTTTTACTTAAATTTATAGTTTGGGTAAGTTTTAGTTAAGAATTTCGAGTTTTAGCTGAGTCTTAGCTTAGAGTTTTTGTTAGAGTTCTAGTTTAGTTTAGTTTTAGTTAAGAATTTAGAGTAATACCTTAGAGTCTTAGCTTAGAGTTTTTGTTAGAGTTCTAGTTTAGTTTAATTTTAGTTAAGAATTTGATGTTTTACTTTTGAGTTTCAGTTAGAGTTCTAGTTTAGTTTACTTTTAGTTAAGAGTTTAGTGTTTTACCTTAGAATCTTAGCTTAGAGTTTTAGTTAGAGTTTTAGTTTAGTTTAGTTTTAGTTAAGAGTTTAGAATTTTAGCTTAGAGTCTTAGCTTAGAGTTTTTGTTAGAGTTCTAGTTTATTTTAGTTTTAGTTAAGAGTTTAGAGTTTTTAGCTTAGAGTCTCAGCTCGGAGTTTTTGTTGAAGTTCTAGTTTAGTTTAGTTTTAATTAATAGTTTAGAGTTTTAGCTTAGAGTCTTAGCTTAGAGTTTTTGTTAGAGTTGAAGTTTGGTTTAGTAATAGTTAAGAGTTTAGATTTTTAGCTTAGAGTCTTAGCTTAGAGTTTTTGTTAGAGTTCTAGTTTAGTTTAGATATAGTTAAGCTTTGGAGTTTTACCTTCGAGACTTAGCTTAGAGTTTTAGTTTAGTTTAGTTTAGTTAAGAGTTTAGAGTTTTTTAGCTTAGAGTCTTAGCAGAGAGTTTTTTTAGAGTTCTAGTCTTGTTTAGTTTTAGTTAAGAGTTTAGAGTTTTTACCATAGAGTCTTAGCTTAGAGTTCTAGTTAGAGTTGAAGTTTAGTTTAGTTATAGTTAAGAATTTAGAGTTTTAGCTTAGAGTCATAGCTTAGAGTTTTACTTAAAGTTGTAGTTTAGTTAAGTTTTAGTTAAGAGTTTTGAGTTTTAGCTTAGAGTCTTACCTTAGAGTTTTTGTTAGAGTTCTAGTTTAGTTTAGTTTTAGGTAAGAGTTTAGGGTTTTAGCTTAGAGTCATAGCTTAGAGTTTTAGTTAAAGTTATAGTTTAGCAAAGTTATAGTTAAGAGTTTAATGTTTTTAGCTTAGAGTCTTACCTTAGAGTTTGTGTTAGAGTTCTAGTTTAGTTTAGTTATAGTTAAGAGTCTCGAGTTTTTAACTTAGAGTCTTAGCTTAGAGTTTCTGTTAGAGTTCTAGTTTAGTTTACTTCTAGTTAAGAGTTTAGAGTTTTATATCTTAGTGTTTTTTATTAGAGTTCTAGTTTAGTTTAGTTTTAGTTAAGAGTTTAGAGTTTTTAGCTTAGTGTCTTAGTTTAGAGTTTTTTGTTGAAGTTTTATTTTAGTTTAGAGTTTTAGCTTAGACTTAGAGTTTTAATTAGAGTTCTAGTTTAGTTTAGTTTTAGTTAAGAGTTTCGAGTTTTAGCTTAGAGTCTTAGCTTAGAGTTTTTGTTAGAGTTCTAGTTTGTTTAGTTTTAGTTAAGAGTTTTGAGTTTTAGCTTAGAGTCTTACCTTAGAGTTTTTGTTAGAGCTCTAGTTTAGTTTAGTTTTAGTTAAGAGTTTAGAGTTTTAGCTTAGATTCATAGCTTAGAGTTTTAGTTAAAGTTATAGTTTAGCAAAGTTATAGTTAAGAGTTTAGTGTTTTTTAGCTTAGAGTCTTAGCTTAGAGTTTGTGTTAGAGTTCTAGTTTAGTTTAGTTATAGTTAAGAGTCTCGAGTTTTTAACTTAGAGTCTTAGCTTAGAGTTTCTGTTAGAGTTCTAGTTTAGTTTACTTCTAGTTAAGAGTTTAGAGTTTTATATCTTAGTGTTTTTATTAGAGTTCTAGTTTAGTTTAGTTTTAGTTAAGAGTTTAGAGATTTTAGCTTAGTGTCTTAGTTTAGAGTTTTTTTGTTGAAGTTTTAGTTTAGTTTAGAGTTTTAGCTTAGACTTAGAGTTTTAATTAGAGTTCTAGTTTAGTTTAGTTTTAGTTAAGAATTTCAAGTTTTAGCTTAGAGTCTTAGCTAAGAGTTTTTGTTAGAGTTCTAGTTTGGTTTAGTTTTAGTTAAGAGTTTAGAGTTTTACCTTAGAGACTTAGCTCTTAGAGTTTTTAGTTTAGTTTAGTTTTACTTGAGAGTTTAGAGTTTTAGCTTAGAGTCTCAGCTTAGAGTTTTCGTTAGAGTTCTAGTTTAGTTTAGTTTTAGTTAAGAGTTTAGTGTTTTTAGCTTAGAGTCTTAGTTTATGGTTTATGTTGAAGTTCTAGTTTAGTTTAGTTTTAGTTTAGAGTTTTTAGCTTAGACATAGAGTTTTAATTAGAGTTCTAGTTTAGTTTAGTTTTAGTTAAGAGTTTAAAGTTTTTAGCTTAGAGTCTTTGCTTAGTTTTATTTTAGAGTTCTAGTTTAATTTAGTTTTAGCTAAGAGTTTAGAGTTTTACCATAGAGTCTTAGCTTAGAGTTTTAGTTAGAGTTAAAGTTTAGTTTAGTTACAGTTAAGAATTTAGATTTTTAGCTTAGAGTCATAGCTTAGAGTTTCACTTAAAGTTATAGTTTGGTTAAGTTTTAGTTAAGAGTTTCGAGTTTTAGCTAAGTCTTAGCTTAGAGTTTTTGTTAGAGTTCTAGTTTAGTTTAGTTTTAGTTAAGAGTTTAGAGTTTTACCTTAGAGTCTTAGCTTAGAGTTTTTGTTAGAGTTCTAGTTTAGTTTTAATTTTAGTTAAGAATTTGATGTTTTACCATTGAATTTCAGTTAGAGTTCTAGTTTAGTTTACTTTTAGTTAAGAGTTTAGTGTTTTACCTTAGAGTCTTAGCTTAGAGTTTTAGTTAGAGTTCTAGTTTAGTTTAGTTTAGTTATGGAGTTCAGAATTTTAGCTTAGAGTTTTAACTTAGAGTTTTTGTTAGAGTTCTAGTTTATTTTAGTTTTAGTTAAGAATTTAGAGTTTTTAGCTTAGAGTCTTAGCTTAGAGTTTTTGTTGAAGTTCTAGTTTAATTTAGTTTTAGTTAATAGTTTAGAGTTTTAGCTTAGAGTCTTAGCTTAGAGTTTTTGTTAGTTTTTAGCTTAGAGTCTTAGCTTAGAGTTTTTGTTGAAGCTCTAGTTTAGTTTAGTTTTAGTTAAGAGTTTATAGTTTTAGCTTAGAGTTCTAACTTAGAGTTTTTGTTAGAGTTTTCGTTTAGTTTAGTTTTAGTTAAGAGTTTAGAGTTTTAGCTTAGAGTCTTAGCTTAGAGTTATAGTTAGAGATGAAGTTTAGTTTAGTTATAGTTAAGAATTTAGAGTTTTTAGCTTAGAGTCGTAGTTTAGAGTTTTTGTTAGAGTTCTAATTTAGTTTAGTTAAGAGCTTAGAGTTTTATCATAAAATCATAGCTTAGAGTTTTTGTTGAAGTTAAAGTTTAGTTTAGTCATAGTTAAGAAGTTTTTAGAGTTTTTAGCTTAGAGTTTTACTTATAGTTCTAGTTTAGTTTAGTTTTAGTTAAGAGTTTAGAGTTTTATCTTAGAGTCTTAGCTTAGAGTTTTTGTTGAAGTTCTAGTTTAGTTTAGTTAAGAGTTTAGAGTTCTACTTAGAGTCTTAGCTTAGAGTTTTACGTAGAGTTGAAGTTTAGTTTAGTTATAGTTAAGGGTTTTAGAGTTTTAGCTTGGAGTCTTAGCTTAGAGTTTTAGTTAGAGTTCTAGCTTAGTTTAGTTTTAGTTAAGAGTTTAGAGTTTACCTTAAAGTCTTAGCTTAGAGTTTTATTTAGAGTTCTAGTTTAGTTTAGTTTTAGTTATGAGTTTTGAGTTTTACCTTAAAGTTTTTTGATTAGAGTTTTAGTTAGGGTTGAAGTTTCGTTTAGTTTAGTTATAGTTAAGAGTTTATAGTCTTAGCTAAAACTCTAAACCCTTAACTATAACTAAACTAAACTTAAACTCTACGTAAAACTCTAAGCTAAGACTCTAAGGTAGAACTCTAAACTCTTAACTAAACTAAACTAGAACTTCAACAAAAAAACTCTAAGCTAAGACTCTAAGATAAAACTCTAAACTCTTAACTAAAACTAAACTAAACTAGAACTCTAAGTAAAACTCTAAGCTAAGACTCTAAGCTAAAAACTCTAAATTCTTAACTATGACTAAACTAAACTTCAACTTCAACAAAAACTCTAAGCTATGATTCTATGATAAAACTCTAAACTCTTAACTAAACTAAATTAGAACTCTAACAAAAACTCTAAACTATGACTCTAAGCTAAAAACTCTAAATTCTTAACTATAACTAAACTAAACTTTATCTCTAACTATAACTCTAAGCTAAGACTCTAAGCTAAAACTCTAAAACTCTTAACTAAAAACTAAACTAAACTAAAACTCTAACAAAAACTCTAAGCTAGGACTTTAAGCTAAAACTATAAACTCTTAACTAAAAAACTAAACTAAACTAGAGCTTCAACAAAAATTCTAAGCTAAGATTCTAAGCTAAAAACTCTAAACTCTTAACTAAAAACTAAACTAAACTAGAACTCTAACAAAAACTCTAAGCTAAGACTCTAAGCTAAAATTCTAAACTCTTAACTAAAACTAAACTAAACTAGAGCTCTAACTAAAACTCTAAGCTATGACTCTAAGGTAAAACACCAAACTCTTAACTAAAACTAAACTAAACTAGAACTCTAACAAAAACTCTAAGCTAAGACTCTAAGCTAAAAAACTTTAAACTCTTAACTAAAACTAAAAAAACTAACTAAACTAGAACTCTAAGCTTAAACTCTAAGCTATGACTCTAAGGTAAAACAGCAAACTCTTAACTAAAACTAAACTAAACTAGAACTCTAACAAAAACTCTAAGCTAAGACTCTAGGCTAAAAAGCTTTAAACTCTTAACTAAAAAAAACTAAACTAAACTAAAACTCTAAGCTAAGTCTCGAAGGTAAAACTCCAAACGCTTAACTTTATCTAAACTAAACTAGAACTCTAACAAAAAACTCTAAGCTAAGACTCTAAGCTAAAACTCTAAACTCTTAACTATGACTAAACTAAACTTCAACTGTAACAAAAACTCTAAGCTAAGACTCTAAGCTAAAACTCTAAACTATTAACTAAAACTAAATTAAACTAGAACTTCAACAAAACCTCTAAGCTAAGACTCTAAGCTAAATACTCTAAACTCTTAACTAAAACTAAAATAAACTAAAACTCTAACAAAAACTCTAAGTTAAAACTCTAAGCTAAAATTCTAAACTCTTAAACTAAAACTAAACTAAACTAGAACTCTAACTAAAACTCTAAGCTAATACTCTAAGGTAAAACACTAAACTCTTAACTAAAAGTAAACTAAACTAGAACTCTAACTGAAAAAACTCAATGGTAAAACATCAAATTCTTAACTAAAATTAAACTAAACTAGAACTCTAACACAAAAAAACTCTAAGCTAAGACTTAGCTAAAACTTGAAACTCTTAACTAAAACTTAACCAAACTATAGCTTTAAGTAAAACTCTAAGCTATGACTCTAAGCTAAAAATCTAAATTCTTAACTGTAACTAAACTAAACTTTAAACTCTAACTAAAACTCTAAGCTAAGACTCCATGGTTAAACTCTAAACTCTTAGCTAAAACTAAATTAAACTAGAACTCTAAATAAAACTAAGCAAAGACTCTAAGCTTAAAACTTTAAACTCTTAACTAAAAACTAAACTAAACTAGAACTCTAATTGAAACTCTATGTCTAAGCTAAAACTCTAAACTAAAAACTCAAACGAACTAAACTAAACTAGAACTTCAACATGAACTCTAAAAAACTAAGACTCTAAGCTAAAAGCACTAAACTCTAACTAAAACTAAAGACTCTATAGCTAAACTAGAACTCTAACAAAAAACTCCAAGCTGAGACTATAAGCTAAAACTCTAAACTCTTAAGTAAAAGTAAACTAAACTAAAACTCTAAGCTAAGTCTCTAAGGTAAAACTCCAAACTCTTAACTATAACTAAACTAAACTAGAACTCTAACAAAAACTATAAGCTAAGACTCTGAGCTAAAAACACTAAACTCTTAACTAAAACTAAACCAAACTAGAACTCTAACAAAAAACTCTAAGCTAAGACTCTAAGCTAAAACTCTAAACTCTTAACTAAAACTAAACTAAACTAGAACTCTAATTAAAACTCTAATACTCTAAGCTAAAAACTCTAAACTAACTAGAACTTTGCTAACAAAAAACTCTAAAACTAAGACACTAAGCTAAAAACTCTAAACTCTTAAACTAAAACTAAACTAAACTAGAACTCTAACAAAAACTCTAAGGTAAGACTCTAAGCTAAAACTCGAAAACTCTTAAATAAAACTTAACTAAACTACAACTTTAAGTAAAAGTCTAAGCTATTTCCCTTGCTGTTCAAGCCAAGAGACAGAAAGTTTCCTATACAGGGGTTTCGTACAAGGCGGCTCTAATACCTGTTTATGTAAAAAAAAAAAAAAAAATAGAAACATGAAAAAGCCTATGGCTTTTTTTTTTTGGTATAGGAAGAGACAAACCTCAAAAAGTCAGACAGCTAAATTCCCCTAAAAAAAAACACTAAACTCTTAACTATAACTTTGCTAAACTATAACTAACTTTAACTAAAACTCTAAGCTATGACTCTAAGCTAAAACTCTAAACTCTTAACTAAAACTAAACTAAACTAGAACTCTAACAAAAACTCTAAGGTAAGACTCTAAGCTAAAACTCGAAACTCTTAACTAAAACTTAACTAAACTACAACTTTAAGTAAAAGTCTAAGCTATGACTCTAAGCTAAAACTCTAAATTCTTAACTATAACTAAACTAAACTTCAACTCTAACTAGAACTCTAAGCTAAGACTCTATGGTAAAAAACTCTAAAACTTTTAACTAAAACTAAACAAGACTAGAACTCTAACAAAAACTCTATGCTAAGACTCTAAGCTAAAAAACTCTAAACTCTTAACTAAAACTAAACTAAACTAAAACTCTAAGCTAAGTCTCAAAGGTAAAACTCCAAACGCTTAACTATATCTAAACTAAACTAGAACTCTAACAAAAAACTCTAAGCTAAGACTCTAAGCTAGAACTCTAAACAATTAACTATTACTAAACCAAACTTCAACTCTAACAAAAACTCTAAGTTAAGACTCTAAGCTAAAACTCTAAACTATTAACTAAAACTAAACTAAACTAGAACTTCAACAAAAAACTCTAAGCTAAGACTTTAAGCTAAAAACTCTAAACTCTGAACTAAAACTAAAATAAACTAGAACTCTAACAAAAACTCTAAGCTAAGACTCTAAGCTAAAATTCTGCAATTTTTAATTCAAAAGTTTATTCTCTCTTAGAAATAATTTATTTTAGTTACAAAAATTTTTTAAACCAATTAATTTCCTTTAAAATGAGCCATTGAACAACTTTCTACGATGTTCCAGTGCCAAGCTATCTCTGGAAAACAAGAAGAAAAAAAAAATATCCCGTTTAGGCAGAATGTTGTAGTAGCTGCCACTTTTCTTGATTTTCAAGCCAATATATTTCCCTTGCTGTTCAAGCCAAGGGACAGAAAGTTTACTATACAGGGGTTTCGGACAAGGCGGTTCTAATGGTGTACTTTTTGTTTTGATCTGACTCCTTTTTTGGGAGCTATTGGTTTTTATATTTCTTAACATTGGACGTGATCGTCTCTTACTAGGTTGCTAGCTACCGCTGCAACCCGGATTGCTATTCACCGCTGCAACCCGGATAGCCGAGTGGTCCAAGGTGCTGGTGTTAGCCACCAGTCTCTTCGGAGGCGTAGGTTTAAATCTTACCGCCGGTATACGATTATGATTTATGTACAAAAATCAAATATCTTTGAAAAGACTGCAGTATGAAAAGACATCAAAAATGCAGTTTTTAGTGGAAAAATTTATTCTCTTTTAGAAATAATTTTTTTTAGTTACAAAAGATTTTTAACCCAATTATTTTTCTTAAAAATGAGCCATTGAACAACTGTCTACGATGTTCCAGTGCCAAGCTATATGTGGAAAAGAAAAAAAATATGCCGTTTTGGCAGAATGTTGTAGTAGCTGCCACTTTTCTTTATTTTCAAGCCAATATATTTCCCTTGCTGTTCAAGCCAAGAGACAGAAAGTTTCCTATACAGGGGTTTCGTACAAGGCGGCTCTAATACCTGTTTATGTAAAAAAAAATTAGAAACAGGAAAAAGCCTATGCCTTTTTTTTATTTGGTATAGTAAGAGACAAACCTCAAAAAGTCAGACAGCTAAATTCCCCTCAAATGATAATTTTATATCTTAACTTTTAGTTACTGTTTGCCGTGGTTTGTTCTTTACTAGGTATTCAGCTATAACCGATGAAACTAGTATAGGCTCCATTTATAATGAACCGTATCGGTCCTTTATGTATAAATTACCAAACACTGTAATTAGAATAAGGATAAATACGAAAAAAATATAAACTCATCATTCCTAAAATGCGGAACGTCTCCATGGAGCCATTGAGCCTTTTTGGGGATTTTAATGTAATTAAATATAAGTGTACTATCCTTATACTTTAGTTAAGTGGCCTATAAAAAAAGTATAGACAAGAGGTCGTTCTTTATTATAATAAAAAAATTGATTTTATTTTTAAAAAAATTATGTACAAATGTGCAATAGATCTAGAGATTTCCTATAAAATGAGCCATTGAACAACTCTCTACAATGTTCCAGTGCCAAGCTATCTGTGGAGAAGAAGAAGAGAGAAAAAAAGATGCCGTTTGTGGAGAATAACTTGGTTAAAGTCAATTTTCTTGATTTTCAAGCCAATATATTTCCCTTGCTGTTCAAGCCAAATGACAGAAAGTTTACTATACAGGGATTTCCGACATGGCAGTTCTAATGGTGTACTTTTTGTTTTGATCTGACTTTTTTTTAGGAGTTATGGGTTTTTATATATCTTAACATTGGACGTGATCTTCTCTTAAGAGGTTGATAGCTACCGCTGCAACCCGGATCAGGCTCTTAACTTTTGATGGGTAACATTGAAGTGATGAAACTTACATATTTAATGTCAGCGTAAAAATCAAATTCTTTTGATGTATCTATTGGTATCACAATTCTGTTTTTTAGAGTTTTGTTTACTATTGAGACGAGTCGCTCATACTCGTCTACTTTGAGTCAAAACAAAACCTGGATCAGTTCTTAAAAGTTTTTGTGAAAGTTGGATACGAAAAAATTTCTGCACAAGCATTTGTATATCTCCCAAAGCGTTGTTTCTCATGTCATAAGACTTGGCATCTGGGCCTCGCAGTGCTCTAATCGGGCCCTCTGCTCTCACTGTGGATCATGCAATCACACCCTCAAACAGTGCCTCTCCGTGTTCGGAAAAAAAAAAAAAATGTTCTGTCTAGAATGTAAAGTTACCGGCCATACTTGTTACAGCGTAAAGTGTCCTAATAACAACCGTCAACTAGCAAAGCCATGGTATGACATGGATGTGTCTACTGCTACGCAAGCTGTACTTTCGTGGAATATTAATGGGGGACTTTTAGTCAAAATTCCTGTAATAAAAGGTTTGCTTTCGAATTGTGACGTATTGTGCTTGCAAGAGCATTTTTTGACGAGTCATAGTTTAGGCCTTTTGAAAATTGACAATAATTTTACTAGCTATTCGGTGCCCGCTAAACGATCCGCTTCTAGTGGCCGCCCCTCGGGTGGTATTGCGATTCTTGTTAGGACCTCGTGCCGGTCGAGTATTTTTGATTCATGTGATTTTTTTCTTGCTGTCCGTGTAAAAGAGTATGTTATTGTAAACGTCTATCTCCCAACAGATTATCGCAATAACCGATCGGAATTTTTATTTACTTCTGCGTGTGAGAAACTAGGGTCTTGCCTTTCAAAGATTCGCCTGTTAGGTAAGTGTTGTATTATTATAGGAGATTTTAACTGTGATTTAACTGACGCCTCGTTATGCGTACTTCTATTTTGTCTGGTATTTTTGTGTCGATTGGCTTAGGATATTGCCGAAAGATCTTGATTACACTTACACACACCATTCAAGTCACGTATCGAACCTTGACCATGCAGTTTCTACTATAAATCTCCAAGTGTCACCTGTTCACGTCGTTACTGATTTCCAACTATCAGACCACCTTCCAATATCTGCATCTATTTATTGTTCCTCTGATCAGTCTACTCCCACTACACAACCACATCAGCCCCACGCCCAATTTTACAGGGATTGGGAAAATATCCAAGATGACCTTTTTGCTGTAGTAACTATTCTGTCCTACATAAAATTCATGTTCCGTTCCAGCTGCTCATGGAAAATCCGCAAGTTGATGCAAATGAAATACGGATGTTGCTAGATATCTATCTTGCACAAGTTTGCCATGCTCTGCGATGCGCAGAAAAAGCCAGTATACCTCTTAAACGTATACGTCGGGGTGTCACAAAGTACTGGTCCAGTAATCCGAGCCTAGTTGAAGGTTGGAGAAAATCCAAATTTTGGCACCATTTGTGGCTCCAGTACGACCGTCCTCGCTCTGACTGGGTTTCTGACATTCGTCTTTCTACCAAAAGAAATTTTGCAGAGAACTATGTATCCACATGAACCAGATAGTTGAAGAGACATCCCAGCAAGCTTCTCTGTCCCAACCTTCCTTCTGGAGAAATGTATCAAGAGATCCTCCTAGGGCCCACCTATTTGCTCAAGTTATTCTTGATTCCGAAGGGAATTCATACTTCTCTGCTGAATTCTCCCCACCATATGCCGCCCTACAGTCCGAATATGAAGATAAGCTTGATAAATTTCTGTCTAGGTGGCCAACCGACAATTTTGTTGCTTCATCTGATTCTGTGCTGCGAGCAATCCAACGCCTAAAGCGTAAGAAATCTTCTGGCATCAATAAAATAAGTGCTCTTCACATTCTGCATGGAAGTGAGCTGCTGGTAAACCCTATTGCTCTTTTGATGCAGATGATTGTTACCCAAGGAGTTGTACCGTCTTCTTTCTCAATCGGAGATCTCACTCCAATTCCAAAGAAAGGTAAACTCGCAACCCAGTGCTCGTCCTTCCGCCCTATAACAGTGGCTACTACCTTTTGTAAGCTTTTTGAACTTCTGTTCATTGACCAACTAAACGTAAAATGCTATGTTCCACCTAACCAATTTGGATTCCAGCCACGTCTCGGTTGTGCCCACGCTTTGTCGGTTGTCGCGAACGCATTGATCGATGCTGATGCATTAGGTGAAACTCTCGTGTTGGCTGGGCATGATGTTCGTAAAGCGTTCGAATCTCTCATTCACGCCGCTCTGCTACTCCATGAAGCAAAACGTGGAGTTAGCCCCTCATATATCAGAGCCCTTCGAGACATGTATTATCGTCTTAAAGTTCGCTTAATACTTCACCCATAAGCTAAAGTTGACGGCTCTCAAGTCTATGCACCAACCCCTAATATTTTCGTCAATGTCAAAAAAGGTATCCGTCAAGGTGCTGTTTCTTCCCCTTCACTCTTCAATAATGGAGATCTTGATGCACAGTCAGTTGTTCCCACATCATTCATCTTTGCCAGTCTTGATTTATCTCTCGTATGTTATGCAGACGACATTCTGAATGTGAGCCGCACTATCCAGCGCACAAGCGAGATTTTCGCAACACTACAATCTGAGTATGCAAAACTAGGTCTTTAGTTCAATGCTGAAAAGTCCGAAGTTGTATTCTTCAATTGGAAGCAAGCGTCGCCTAGGGATATTCCTTTCGGAAATAGTAGGATTTAGCCAGTAGATCATATCACCTACCTCGGTCCTCCCATTGGTTCGTCAGTACTGCACACGCGACAACTATTAATTGCTCACATTGAGCGTAGAGTTGGGTTATCATATGCTTCTTTTGTAACTAATAAGTTACGGTTCAACCGCAATATTCTCTCGAAACTTTTTAAACTCTATCGCTCTACCACATTATTTGTACATATCACCGTTTTGGAAAAT
>CM051264.1:20832703-20880203 GCA_027921565.1 Artemia sinica | reverse complement strand
GACGCTGAGATAGAGGGGTACTAAAAATAGCAGGAAGAGAATGAGAATACAAAGAATGCACACGGTAATTAACATTTAAAAAAATAGACGAGTAATGGCCATGCCAAGCAGATGCAGGAAGACAATCACTACTTGGCACATCACTTCTAATCGACTCAGAATTAATAACTTTTTCGCCATTCTCTCTTTGACACTGGAAAATCCATACCACGATAACGCATTGACTTTAACACATTGACTATATTTTTTATATTCACTGCGCGTCTTACGCTTAAGGTCAGATACAATTCCAAAAGGTGGTCTATCACATTCATTCCAGACTTTTAACCAAAACTTAGCTTAATTTTTCAAAGTTTTTAAATTAGGATCTAAAGACCAAATAGGTTTTTGCGTACCACATCTAACACGTTGCAGCGGCACTGCAACTGCCTTGGCATCTTTTGAGACATTTAATTATTTGATTATAATAGCAATCCAGGTCCCTTTTGCAATTCACTTTTATAGAGCTCTGAAGCAGATGATAGGGAACTCGAATAGCAGACAGCATGCTTGTTAGTGTAAACGCATAGAGAGGAACATCAGCTTTCTTCCAATTACTTTTTTCAAATCATTTTGAAGACCGGGGTACTTTACAAAAACTTTCAGGGTTTAAATTCAGCGTAAGAGTAAGTGAGATAGGGAGAGAGACATTTCTTGTTAAAATTTTTATTTTCAACTCATTCATTCATATTTTTGAAAGCAATTCACGCCATAGTACAGCTCTATAACTACTCTAAGACACCCTTCTGTCATCGAGCCATCTCCCCACAGAACATTTTTCAGACTTTTTTTTTTGTTAAAAATTCTATTTTCAACTTATTCATTTGGATTTTTGCAAGACATTCAGTCCAAAATACCACACTATTACTACTCTAAGACACGCCTCCGTCATCGCCCCATCTGCCAACAAAACACATTTTAGACATTTTTTGTTAAAAAAAAATTTTCAAGTCCTTTATTCAGATTTTTGCAAGCAATTTATTCCACACTATCACACTATAACTACTATCAGACACCCATCTGTCATCGCTCCATCCCCCCACAAAACACTTTTTAAACATTTCTTGTTAAAAATTATAATTCAAGTCATTCATTCGGGTTTTCACATACAATTCTGCCCACAGTATCACACTATAACTACTCTAAGTCAACCCTCTATCATCGCCCCATCTCTCCGCAAAACACTTTTCAGACATTTCTTGTTAAAATTTTTATTTTCATCTCATTCATTTGAATTTTCGCAAGCAATTCAGCCCAGAGTGTGGCACTACAACTACTCTAAGACATCCCTTTGTCATCGCCCCATCCCCCCACAAAACACTTTTCAGACGTTTATTGTTAAAAATTTTATTTTCAACTCATTCATTCAGATTTTCGCAAGTAGCTCACAACAGAGTACAGCACTATAACTACTCTAAGAAACCCCTCTGTCATCGAGCCATCTCCCCACAAAAAAATTTTCAGACATTTCTTGTTAAAAATTTTATTTTCAACTCATCCATTTGTATTTTCGCAAACAATTCAGTCCAAAATACCACCCTATAACTACTCTAAAAACCCCTCTGTCATCGTCCCATCTCCCCACAAAACACTTCTTAGACATTTCTAAAAAAAAATTCATGTCATTTATTCGGATTTTTTGCAAGCAATTCAGTCCATCCCCCCACAAAACACTTTCCAGACATTTCTTGTTAAAAAATTTTAGTTTCAAGTCAATCATTCGGGTTTTCACGAGCAATTCAGCCCTCAGTATCACACTATAACTACTCTAAGTCACCCCCCTATGATCGCCCCATCTCCCCATAAAACACTTTTCAGACATTTGTTGTTAAAAATATCATTTTAAATTCATTCATTTGGATTTTTATAAGCAATTCAGCTGACAGTAAGGCACTATAACTACTCTAAGATACACCTTTGTTATCGCCCCATCCCCCCACAAAACACTTTTCAGACATTTCTTGTTAAAAATTTTATTTTCAACTCATTCATTCAGATTTTCGCAAGCAATATACGCCAAAGTACAGCACTATAACTACTCTAAGACATCCCTCTGCTGTCAAGCCATCTCTCCACAAAACATTTTTCAGACATTTCTTGTTACAAGTTTTATTTTCAACTCATCCATTTGGATTCGCCAGCAATTCAGTCCACACTACCAGACTATAACTACTTTAAGACACCCCTCTGTCATCGCCCCATGTCTCCACACGACACTTTTCAGACATTTCTTGTTGAAAATTTTATTTTCAGGTCACTCATTCGGGTTTTTACGAGCAATTCAGCCCACAGTATCATACTATAAATACTCAGAGTCACTCCTCTGTCATCACCCCAAATCTTCCCACAAAACACTTTTCAGACTTTTCTTGTTAAAACATATATTTTCAAGTCATTCATTCAGATTTTCACAAGCAATTCAGACCAGACTACCATACTATAACCACTCTTAGAAACCCCTCTGTCATTGCCCCCAATATCCCCACAAAACACTTTTCAGACATTTCTTTTTAAAAGTTTTATTTTAAGTCGTTCATTTGGATTTTCGTGAGCAATTCAGCCCACAGTACAGCACTATAACTACTCTATATGACACCCCTCTGTCATCGACCCCAACCTCTCTACAAAATTTTTAGACGTTTATGGTTAAAAATTTTATTTCAAGTCATTCATTCAGATTTTTGCAAGCAATTAAGCCCACACTATCATACTATAACTATTCTAAGACACCCCTCTGTCATTGTCCCCAATCTCCCCACAGAATAGTTTTAGACAATTCTTGTTAAAAATTTTATTTTCAACTCATTCATTCGGGTTTTCGCAAGCAATTAAGTCCACAGTACAGCACTATAACTACTCTAAGACCCCTCTGTCATCACCCAATCCCCCAAAAAAACACTTTTCAGCCATTTCTTGTTAAAAATTTTATTTTACGCTCATTCATACGGATTTTCGCAAAGAATTCACGCCAAAGTACAGAACTATAACTACTCTAAGATACCCCTATGTCATCCAGCCATCTCCCCACAAAACATTTTTCAGACATTTCTTGCTAAAAATTTTATTTTCAACTCATTACTTTGGATTTTCGCCTGCAATTTTACCCAAACTACCGCACTATAACTTCTGCAAGACACTCCTCTTTCATCACCCCATCTCCCAACAAAACACTTTTCAGACATTTATTGTTCAAAATTTTAATTTAAAGTCATTCATTCGGGTTTTCACGAGCAATTCAGCCCCACTACTAAACTATAACTACTCTAAGTCACCCCTCTATCATTGCCGAATCTCCTCACAAAACACTTTTCAGACATTTCTTGTTAAAAATTTTATTTTCAACTCATTCATTTGGATTTTCACAAGCAATTCACCCCACATTTCGGCACTACAAACTACTCTAACACACCCCTCTGTCATCGCCCCATCCCCCATCTTAATACTTTTCAGACATTTCTTATTAAGAATTTTATTTTCAACTCATTCCTTCAGATTTTCACAAGCAATTCACGCCAAAGTGCAGTACAACTACTGTAAGACCCCCCCCCCCCCCTGTCATCGAACCATCTCCCCATAAAACATTTGTCAGACATTTTTTGTTACAGATTCCATTTTCAACTCATTCATTTGGATTTTTAAAGCAATTCAGCCCACATTCCGGCACTACAACAACTCTAAGACACCCCTCTGTATCGCCCCATCCCCCAACTTAATACTTTTCAGATATTTCTTATAAAGAATTTTATGTTCAACTCATTCATTCAGATTTTCACAAGCAATTCACGCCAAAGTACAGTACAGTAACTACTCTAAGACCCCCCTCTGTCATCGAACCATCTCCCCATAAAACATTTTCAGACATTTTTTGTTACGAATTCCATTTTCATCTCATTCATTTGGACTTTCGCAAGCAATTCAGTCCACGCTACCAGTCTATAAGTACTCTAAGACACCCCTCTGTCATTGCCCATCTCTCCACACAACTTTTTTCAGACATTTCTTGTTAAATATGTTATGTTCAAGTCATTTTTTCGGGTTTTCACGAGCAATTCAGCCCACAGTACAGCATTATAATTACTCTAAGACACCCTCTGTCATCCCCTCCAATATCACCAAAAAACAGTTTTCAGACATTTCTTGATAAAAATTTTATTTGGAACTCATTCATTCGGATTATCACAAGCAATTTCTGCTACAGTACAGCACAATAACTACTCTGAGATACCCCTTTGTAATCGAGCCATCTCCCAAAACAACAATTTTCAGACATTTCTTGTTATAAATTTTCTTTTCAACTTATTCATTTCGATTTTCGCAAGCGATTCAGCCCACAGTACAACACTATAACTTCTCTAAAACACCCCTCTGTTATCTCCAAACAAATCGCTTTTCAAACATTTTTTGTTAAAAATTTTATTTTCAAGTCATTCATTCGGGTTTTCACGAGCAATTCAGCCCACAGTATCACACTATAACTACTCTAGATCAGCCCTTTGTCATGGCCCCTAATCTCTCAAAAAACCCTTTTCAGACATATCATATTAAAAATTTTATTTTCAAGTCATTCATTCGGATTTTTACGAGCAATTCAGACCAAAGTACAGCACTCTAATTGGTCTAAGACACCCCTCTGTCATCGCCCCCAATATCCCAACAAAACAATTTTCATACATTTTTCGTTAAAAATTTTATTTTCAAGTCATTCATTCCAATTTTTGCAAGCAATTCCACCCACACTGCCACAATATATCTACTCTAAGACACCCCACTGTCATCACCCATTCTCCCTACAAAACACTTTTCAGACACTTCTTGTTAAAAATTTTATTTCCAAGTCATTCATTTGAATTTTCGCAAGCAATTCAGCCCACATTACAGCACTATAACTACTCTAAGACCCCCCTCTGTCGGCGCCCCATCTCCTCAAAAAACAATTTTAAAAATTTCCTGTTAAACATTTTTTTTCAACTTATTCATTCGGGTTTTCGAGAGAAATTCACACCACAATACAACACTATAACTACTCTAAGACACCCCTCAGACATCGAGCCATCTCCCCGCAAAACATTTTTCAGGCTTTTCTTGTTAAAATTTTATTTTCAACTCTTTCATTTGGATTTTCACAAGCAATTCAGTCCAAACTACCACACTATAACTACTCTAAGACACCCCTCTGTCATCGCCCCATTTCTCCAAAAAACACTTTTTAGACATTTCTTGTTAGAAAAATTTTTTTCAAGTCATTTATTTGGATTTTTGCAAGCAATTCAGTCCACACTATCACACTCTACTCTAAGAAATCCCTCTTTAAACGCCCCATTCCCCCAAAAAACACTTTTCAGACGTTTCTTCTTGAAAATTTTATTTTCAACTCATTCATCCAGATTTTGTAAGCAATTTACGCCACACTAAAGCACTATAACTACTCTAAGACACCCTTCTGTTATTGAGCCATCTCCCCACTAAACATTTTTCAGACATTTCTAGTTAAAAATTGTATTGTCAAGTCATTCATTCGAGTTTTCACGAGCAATTCCGCCCACAGTATCAGACTGTAACTACTCTAAGTCAACCCTCTGCCATCGCCCCCCAATCTCCCAAAAAAACCTTTCAGAAGTTTCTTGTTAAAAATTTTATTTTCAAGTCATTCATTCGAAATTTTACGAGCAATTTAGCCTACAGTACAGCACTATAACTACTCTAAGACACCCTCTGGCGTTGCCCCCAATCTCCCCACAAAATAATTTTCAGACATTTCTTGTCAAAACTTTTATTTTCAAGTCATTCTTTTGGATTTTCGCATTCAATTCAGCCCACACTACCACAATATAACTACTCTAAGACACCTCACTGTCATCGACTCATCTCCCCACAAAACAATTTTCAGACATTTTTTTTTAAAAATTTTATTTTCTAGTCATTCATTCGGATTTTCGCCAGCAATTCAGCCCACATTACAGCACTATAACTGCTCTATTACACCCCTCTTTCGGCACCCTCTCTCCTCACAAAACCCTTTTCAAACATTTCCTGTTGAAAATTTTATTTTTAACTCAGTCATTTGGGTGTTTGCGAGCATCTCCCAACAAAACACTTTCCAGACATTTCTTGCTAAAATTCAACTCATTTATTCAGGTTTTCGCGAGTAATTCAGCCTATAGTACAGCACTATAACTGCAAAAAGAGACCCCTCTGTCATCGCCCCATCCCCCCACAAAACACTTTCCAGACATTTTTTGATAAAACATTTTATTTTCAACTCATTCTTTCGGATTTTCAAAAACAATTCACGCCACAGTACAGCTCTATAACTACTCTAAGACAACCCTCTGTCATCGAGCCATCCCCCCACAAAACATTTTACAGACAATTCTTGTTAAAAAAAAAAAATTTCAACCCATTTATTCGGATTTTTGATAGCAACTCAATCCACACTACCACGCTATATCTACTCTAAGACACCCCTCTGTCATCGCCCCTTCCCCCCAAAAAACACGTTTCAGAAATTCCTTGTTAAAAAAAAATTTTCTAGTCATTTGTTTGGTTTTTGCAAGTAATTCACCCCTCAATACAGAACTATAACCGCTCTAAGACACCCTTCTGGTCATCACCCCATATACCCAAAAAAACTTTTCAGAAGTTTCTTGTTAAAAATTTTATGTTCAAGTCATTCATTCGGGTTTTCATGAGCACTTCAGCCCACAATATCACACTATAACCACTCTAGGTCACCCTTCTGTCATCACCCCCAGTCTCCCCAGAAAATACTTTTCAGACATTTTTTGTTAAAAATTTTATTTTCAAGTCATTCATTCGGATTCACATGAGCAATTCAGCCCACAGTACACACTGCAATTCTCAAGCAATTCACCCCACACAATCACACTATAACTACTCTAAGAAGCCCCTCTTTCATCAACCCCAATTTCCCACAAAAACAATTTTCAGACATTTCTTGTTAAAAATTTATCAACTCATTCCTTTGGGTTTTTGCAAGCAATTCAGCTTACAGTACAGCACTAATAACTACCAAACCCTCTGTCGTCGCCCCCAGTCTCCCCACAAAACACTTTTAAGACCTTTCTTGTTAAAAATTTTATTTTCAAGTCATTCATTCGGATTTTCATGAGCAATACAGCCCACAGTACACACAACAAGTCAAAAGCAATTCAGCCCACACTATCACACTATAACTACTCTAAGAAACCCCTCTTTCATCGACCCCAAATCTCCCCACAAAACAATTTTCAGACATTTCTTGTTAAAAATTTAATTTTCATGTCATTCTTTCGGATTTTCGCAAGCAAATCGCCCACACTATAGCTACTCTAAAACACTCCCCTGTTATCGCCCCATATCTCCAAAAACACTTTTTAGACATTTCTTGCTAAAAATTTTATTTTCAACTCATTTATTCGGATTTTGCAAGTAATTCACGCCACAGTAAAGCACTATAACTACTCTAATACACCCTTCTGTCATCAACCCATCTCCCACAAAACCCTTTTCAGACATTTCTTGCACAATTTTACTTCTAGTCACTCATTGGAGTTTCCCTGAGTAATTCAGCCCACAGTACAACACTACAACTACTCTAAGACACCCCTCTGTCATCGCCCCATCCCCCCACAAAATACTTTACAGACATCTGTGTTTAAGACTTTTATTTTCAACTCATTCATTCGAAAATTCACAAGCAATCCATGCCACAGTACAGCACTGTAACTACTTTAAGACACCCCTTTGTGATCAAATCATCTCCCCACAACTCATTTTTCAGACATTTCTTGTTAAAAATTTTATTTTTCTACTCATTTATTTAGATTTAAGCAAGAAATTCAGCTCACACTAGCACATTATAACTGCTCTAAGCACCCGTCTATCATTTACCTATCTCCCAGAAAACACTTTTAAGACATCTCTTGTTAAAATTTTTATTTTCAAGTCATTCATTCGGATTTTTGCAAGCAATTCAGTCTACACTACCAAACTATAACTACTCTAAGACACCCCTGTGTCATCGCCCCATCCCCCCAAAAAATATGTTTTCAGAAATTTCTTGTTAAAAATTTTATTTTCAAGGCATTCATTAGGATTTTCGCAAGTATTTCACGCTACAGTACAACACTATAGCTATTCTAAGATACCCCTCGGTTATCGCCCTTCTTCTCCCCACAAATCACTTTTCAAAACATTTCATGTTAAAAATTTATTTTCATCTCATTCATTCGGGTTTTCGTGAGAAATTCACGCCGCAGTACAGTACTATAACTACTCTTACACTCTGTCGTCACCCATCTCCCCAAAAAACACTTTTCAGACATTTCTTGTTAAAAATTTTATTTTCAACTCATTCCTTTGGGTTTTTGCAAGCAATTCAGCCCACACTACAGCACTATAACTACCAAAAAACACCCCTCTGTCGTCTCTCCATCTCCCCACAAAACACTTTCCAGACATTTTTTGCTAGAATTTTACTTCAACTCATTCATTCAGGTTTCAGCGATTAATTCAGCCCACACTAGAGGGCTATAAACTACTATAAGAAATCCCTCTTTCAGCACCCCATTCCCCCAAAAAACACTTTTCAGACGTTTCTTCTTAAAAATTTTATTTTTAACTCATTCGTTCGAATTTTTGTAAGCAATTTACGCCACATTAAAGCACTATAAACTACTCTAAGACACCCTTCTGTTATTGAGCCATCTCCCCACTAAACATTTTTCAGACATTTCTTGTTAAAAATTTTATTTTCAACTCGTTCATTTGGATTTTTACAAGTGATTCAGCCCACACTACCAAACTATAACTACTCTAGGACACCCCTCTGTCATCGCCCCATACCCCACAAAACACTTTTCAGACACTTCTTGTTAAATTATACTTTCAAGTCATTCATTTGGATTTTCGCAAGTAATTCACGCCACAGTACAGCACAATAACTACTTTAGGAAACCCTTCTGTCATCGCCCCATCTCCCCACAAAACAATATTAGACATTTCTTGTTAAAAAAAAATTTTCAGCTCATTCATTTGGATTTTTGTAAGCAATTCAGCCCACCCGACCACAGTATAACTACTCTCTAGCTTTAAGTCTTCTATTAGATCTTGACCTGTCAAGACGTCTTCATTTGAAATATATGACGCTTGTGATTTTTAAGTGAAGATGCGAGATTAGCCTTGTGAACTTTTCTCTAGCAATTACCAGGGCTAATCCTGGCGTAGGAGTCCACGTTGTAGCTTAAGATATAGCTTCTAATTCAAGGTCTTTCTCGTTTTTATTCCTCAGCTTAGAATGTCCCATCCTTGTAATGAATGCTACAGAAAATGTGGAACTGGGTCTTTCCAGTGTTCTATGTGCAAGTCTTGGTTGCACCCTGCTTTTGCTGGCATAACAAAACGTAATTCCCATACAAACCCTAATTGGTTATACATTCAATGCTGAGCGTCGATGGTTGAAATTGGCGTGATTAATAATATCGATAATCATCCAGAAGTGGTCCAACCAATCGAAGCTGTAAAGCCCCCCGTTATTTTTGATGAAGAAAATTCAACTATCTCCAACGAAAATCTGCTTGAAGGGATCGTTCGAAATAGTATTACAATTTCCTTTACTGTACCTTGTGTTTCGAGTAATGTCAACGATAGTTCTGATGGATCGATTTATTATGCAGAAATAACAACAATCCATCAATCCCGAATTACCCCCAGAATCTATTGTTCTAGTAAAGGTAAATCAACAACCATTGGAGAAACGGCTAGTGTCTTCGAGCCCCATACCTGTGAAGATTGCCTAAAAAGAGATACGGAAATCGTCAATCTCGGGAAACGGATTACAAATCTTGAATTTCTTGATGATAGTTTATCTGATCTTTACGAACGTCAAAAAAGTGATCTTTTCAAGGACAATGAAATCAAAATGTTAATAGTCGGTTTTCAGCTAGCAATTGTTGATGGTATACCAGCATTAAAATGCCCTACACCGCCCAGTGTTTCTCCTTTAGTTAATACTTCTGCTCCAAATATGACTTACCCAAATTCTTCAAGTTGCGTAAAAAACTGTAAAAGCCGTTGAACCTGAAAACGTCACTATATGCAATCAAATAAGTGCTAGTGAACTTCCTTCGTCAGAATTTCCTCAAGAGATTAAAAAGGTTACGCAAACTAATCCTATTGACCTTGTTTTAACGGAAGATAATTTTTTTAAATCAAGTGGTAATGACACATCTTCAAAAATTGACAATGATGTCGAACTTGCAAGCTGAAATTCTCGCCCAATGCAATCATATATTAAAAATAAAGAGTTCAGTGATCTTGAGTGTAATCAACCTAATGTGTGCTTTATATTTTGAGACAATAGATGTATGTCTAGTAATTGTAAATAACTACACATTTGTAAGTTTCAAGTTTTTAGCCGTTGTATAAATAATCTGTGTAAATACCCCCACGTTGATAACTGGAAGCAATTTTTAAGAGGAAGATGCTTTGGCTGGTTGAAACCTCATATAAATTTGCCCATTAAGAGTTGTAGTAGGTTCTACAAAACTGAACTACCCAGAGGCCACCTAAATTCTGCTAATCCTACTAAATATTTTTAGACCATCGCTCGATTTTGAGGTATCTCTGTAGAGATAGCCCTCTTTTCTGTGTCTCTTCTTTTGATCTTCCTCTTCCTTTTCTGTCATATCAAACCTCGTTTTATGCGTCCTTACTTGTACCCTGTATAAATTTCTCTCCATATCAATCAAGATTCTTTTCCTCATTTCCTCCAGATTTTTCTCGTCTATTATAGACTCTACAATATCTAAACAAGATGGAGTATGCTCATAAGAATGGCTGAAATTATTATAGTGATCTTAACATATAGAACAGTCGCAATATAAGGATATTTCTAACTCAACTTGTTCATCCATATTAACGCACTGCAGAATTTTTCAAACTGATTTGAAATTTGTCTCCTATGAGACAAATTTCAAATATGACATTATATCTCCAAGTATAATGTCATTAGAACCACGAATCTCTATATCTTGTCCTATTCTAGGGTTAATCGTGGACCCCTTGTAATTTCCACCGCCACCTTAGGCACTCTAGGTCCCGTTTCATCAAACTTTCAATATTCAATAATGCATAAGCATCAATTTTGATGTTGAGTGTCGCAATTACAGAAAGAAACTTATTCTCGATCAATAGAATCACTTCTACCACCTAGGTCTGGGGATGCATGTTTGGACACGAATTTACCTAGAAAAACAATGCATGCTCAGAAAAGGGGTTTGTCACATGATACAACAATGCATGACCAAAACATGTCAGACCGCTTCCAACGGAACCGGAATTCCATGTTATTTTTCCATATCGGTGCCATTACGTCAGAACACTCCGATAGAACCAGCTGACCGTAATGTACAGGAGCTTCACATGTACATTCCCTACCTGTGCGTTTGAAAATACCATGTTAATTTCCCTACCTGTGCGTTAGAAAATGCCAAGTTAATTTCTCTACCTGTGTCATAAAAACTCAATGCTAATTTCCCTACCCGTGACATAAAAACTCAATTCTAATTTCTCTACCTGTGACATGGAATAGATTAATAGAATGCTCAGAAAGGGGGTGTGTCACATGACGTAACAATGCATGACCAGAAGCTACCAGACTGCTTGCAATGGAACCGAAATTCCATGTTATTTTTCCTACCTGGACTGTGACCTCAGAGCACTCCGATTGCTGATCGCATTGTACAGGAGCGAAGGGTTAGGAGCTTCAAATATACATTCCCTACCTGTGCCTTTTGAAAATACAATATTAATTTCCCTACCTGTGCGTTTGAAAATACCATGTTAATTTCCCTAATGACCTGTGTCATAGAAACTCAATCCTAATATCCCTATTTGTGTCATAGAAACTCAATGCCAATTTCCCTACCTGTGTCATAGAATAGATTAATAGTATGGTCAGAAAAGGGGTGCGTCACATGACGTAACAATGCATGACCAAAAGCTACCAGACAGCTTTCAACGGAACCGGAATTCCATGTCATTTTTCCTACCTTTACCTTGACCTCGGAGCACTCCGATTGCTGACCGCATTGTACAGGTGCGAGGGGCGAGGAGCTCCTCATATGGATTTCCCTACTATCTTGACCATATTCCAAGTAATTGAAACATCCAGGAGTCTTGCCTGGACATGCCAAATCTTGCATGGGCAGGAAATTTTTCCAGTTAGAAACATGTGCGACGGGGCTCCCCTTGTTAATTTCCCTATTATCCCGACCACACTCCAAGTAATCGAAACATCCCAGGACTTGCCAAGGGCGGGAATCATGCCTGGGCATGCCAAATCTTTCCTGGTCATGTCAAATCTTGCCTGGGCATGTCAAATCTCGCCTGGACATATCAAATATTGCCTGTGCGTGAACCTCACCATCTAGAAACACCTGCGAAAGCCTAGGAACTCCCCATATTATTAGAACTTGTGTATTATCCCGACCATACTCCAAATAATTATCTCCGGGACTCTTGCCAAGTAGGGGAACCTTGCCAGCCAGGAACAGGTGCGAGGGGCTAGGAACTCCACTTGTTAATTTTTCCTGTATGAATTTCCCTATGTGTGTGCTTGAAAGCTCTCAGGGGTTACTACTTCCAAGCCTCTGGACATTAACCTTTGGGCATTGGTGTGTGCGTGTGTTTTTTTTAATGCATAAACAAAATTATAATTAAGAAAAAAAATACAGGATAAAACACCACCAGTAGAAGATACATGCTAAAAAAAAAACAAGCATATAGTACAACTAAGATCCATTCCTGGCACTCAATACATAAGAAAAAGTTACCCCTCAACTCACATCCCATTTTCCAACCACTACAGAAAAATGTATAAGTTTAAACTATTTTACAGCCTGTATAGTCTTAATTGTCATTAAATAAACAAAAAAACTTTTTTTTCAACTGAAAGTAAGGATTAACATTAAAACTTAAAAGGAATAGAAATTATTACGAAAATGAGGGGTGTTGTCCCTCCTCAATACCTTGCTCTTTACCCTAAATTTTTAGCTTCCCCCCCCCCCCTTATTTGAGAATAACTCATGGAACACGAGGGCCTTTTAATTAGAATAATAAAGCTATTTTAAAAGCTAGAATAAGAAACTTTACGTAAAGAGCGGTGTATTGAGAGGGGGGCAGCCCTCATTACATTCGTAATAATTTCTGTTCATTTTAAGTTATAATGCAGCTCCTTACTTTCAGTTGAAAAAAATTATTTTCTTTATTTAATTTCTGATTGTTTTTTAAATGATGCTGGGAACTCCAGTCTATCGGCTTCCATCTTATTATCATATCAAAATAAAACCCCATCGGCTTTCATCTTAGTTTGTTTTCAGTTAGTTCTGACAAAATTCCCAAGGCTTTTTTACGTCATCTTTTTTAAACCAAGCCTCAGACAATTTCACTTTAACCTTAAGGCATCATGAAAAAATTGTTCATTCCTCTAGATGTTGAAAAAAAAAACAATTTTTTGGATTTAAAGTGAAAATGCACTTCCACATAGACCTTATACAGTACCTGTTTTCGTGCATTTTTTTTTTTTTGTATATCATTAAAACTCTTTTCCCCCTCCCAAATTTTCTTGAATTGGGGCTGCCAATTATAAACTACCCTTTTTGAATATTTTAAAGGGAAAAAAAGAAACACACCCCCTCATAGATTTCCAAAATACCCTTTTTCCTATTTTTTTTCTAAATCTAAAAAGTCCTCGCTTTCTCTAACATTTTCCATAACTGCTGCACCAGTGAAAAAATCCACAACGTTTATTTTTAAGCATACTCCCTCTAGTGGAACATTTGTCTTGCATCTTACTTCCTTTTGAATCACTACATAATAGAAAAAATCTCTTCTACTCAAGGTAGGTCTAGGTTAATTTGGGAGAGTAAAGGAAGGCTAGAAGACTTTAGGCTGGTTGGCTTACTGGGATATAATATCTACTTTCTTTACCCTTTCCTGCAATTACAGTACCTTAACCCTTTCCTGCAAGAATTATGAAATAGTCAGAAAATTCCGCTTTTTTGCGTTTCCTATGTCCCTGGGCTTTGAAACTGACAAATAATGAACTAAAAAAAAAATATTCCAACTATGAAATGAAATATAAGGTGGTCTCTGATAGAGACTGCTTTGACACATGTGCAGAAAAACCTCACTTCTGGTGAAAAGAACTAAAGCAGTTCTTTGTATAGTTCATGCACAATGAAACTTCACAAACTTAACACTGTCATTTTGTGCGATGGGGCTCAATATTTGTACTACATTGAGCACATCTTCTTGAAGTACCCTGGACAGGTAAGTGCTTTGATTCATCCAATCTCTTTTCCAGTCTCTGATTCATCCAATCTCTCCAAAGGCTTGAATTTGGAGATAACTTTACATTTTCTGGATGGCCGACCTCCCTCATCACCCTTGCACGAATAACTTCCAACCAAACCAGTGACAATGCAACATCTAAAGTCCTTCAACATCAACTTGTTAGCATCTGGAATAGTGGACAACTTGAACAGGACGAAGGCATTGACAACTGTAATGCCGACGAAGTGCCACAGTAGGTGGTGCCACCACTTTCTGTTTTTTTTCTGTGTGTCGCATAGAGAGACATCAACATATCAGCTTTGTTTACGCAGCCCATAAACTTGTTACACTCGACGACCATGTTAGGGCACGTAACTTGGATAACAGATCCATCTTTCTCCTTTCTACCGATCTGTGTCACTTTTCCTCCTTTATGAATCGTCAAAAGAAGTTGCATACATCTTTTGTCCTTCCAGGGTACACAGTGGATTCTATTTGACCTCACAGCGTATCCCGAATCAACTCGTCTCAGCTCTTTTTTGGCTTTGAGTTTGGGCAGACCTCTGCGGTTTGCACGAACTGTACCACAGCAGTAGAGCTTGTTGTTGTACTGAACTGAAGAAATTGTCAAAATAAATATGATAATTTTTGCCTTCTAATCCCTTCGTAAGATCTATAACTACTCTTTTCTCCAAGTCCAAACTTGGTAGTGTCAGCTAACTTCCCAGTATAAACCTGAAAATCACAAACAAAACTGTGTGCGTCTGCCCTGACCCAGATCTTGTAGCGTCATTTTTTGCGCTTCATAGATATATATTGTTTGAAAAGAATGCGTCCTTTGAGTTTGACCATTTTTTCGTCGACGGCCTACTCTTTGGTAGGCTTGTAAGTCCTTAAAAAAGCTTTAGAGTAGTTTGTCAATCAGATGTCTGATCTTGCAGAGGTTGTCATACAGCTCAAACTACTCCAACAAAAACAAGAAAAAACTTTTTAGCATATGTTGCTAGGTGGTCATCGGGGTGACCTGCCCCTCATGTCCAATATCTCCTCATTGTGCTTCATATATGAAACTGTGATGCTACTAACTCTTACTCTACTGCACAAAGAACAAATTGGCATGGAAACAACATTAAAGATATTGAAATTACCAAGTATTTTGAATTTCCCTACTTTTTCCTCAAAACAGCATGATGTCTTATCAAAACACTGAGCTATGCCTCACTAGGTTTCAATTAGGCTGCCCATCAAATTTCACCCATCAGATAACGTTGCTAGGCACATCCTAGACCGCTGGTTTCTTATTCTAATCACCTACGGTATATGGGGGAAAAAAATGAAAAGGTGGTTTCACTGAGGAACCACTTCGTCGGAAGTGGTTAAAAGAAAAGCGAGCAAAAGCTTTGGGTCGGACAAGGCTGTTAAATACCAGTTTTCGTTCATGTTTTTTTTTTACATTAGCACCAGTTTTTGCTCTTAAAAAGTTTCTGCATCCCATGATACATCCGTTCGTATGATAACACCCCATGCGTATTTTCCATTTTTATAAACGAAGCCAGTGAGAAATTTTAGTGAAAGTGAAGAATTGGGTTTCGTACGGAACCCATTGTTTAGTACGCATAGGGTGGGTGGATCATTGGCCTCCCCTTAAGTTTATTGCTTCCCCCTGATTTTGAAGAATACCTTTTGTCAGTATTTTCACTGAAAAATTGTCTGTTCGGTAGCCAGTATAATGCAATATTTTCATCAGCAATGAAATTTCAAGTTTAATATACAGTTCTGATTCTTTAAAATACTCAAGGATGCTCAATTTTTAGTAAAGCCCTATATATTCACAATACTACAAATAAACATAGAAACAAAAAGAAACATAGTGAGTTTATTTGAACCTTATTTGCAGATAAAAGTAACATGAACAGCAAAGATTATTCAAGTTCTAGCTTGAATCTTTAGCCTACTTTCATCAGAAAATACTGTTTTAATTTTAAGTTAATTTTTCTTTGTTTTAAAGGTTTTTAAAATATGCAACCTTGCAAGAAGATATTTGTCGAACTTAGGCGATTAAACTATGGGATTCAACACTAGCTGGTTTTTTTTTCATAAGAAATTAAATGTTGTTTTTCTTTCCACCTCTATTAAACTTCCCTTTAAAATACAAGATTTTCACATAGAGTCAAGATATTATCGTCTATATCTTTCTGGGGACAAAAATCCAAAATATTTTTCATATTTTGGAAAATGTAAACAAATTTCTAAAACTCAAAGCAAGTAATTGGACTAACGACTTTTCTTGACGGCTAAAGTTCCTGCGCCGGCCATGCAGTGTGTTGCTACATCCGGGCTCGATATCTTGGTCCCTTATTACCAAGCTAATCAAGAAGAAAAGATGAATTGAACTTGAAATGATCCAAATATATTCAAAATTGTTATTTCCCTAGTAGGGATATTTCTGTGCAATAGTTTGTTGATTAAAACACAAGGGGCTCTGCACTTTAGGGTCCCTGACGCTTGTACACTCCTTTGTTTGTGCATTCTTTGGCCTTCGGCTTGCTTTGACTGTTAATGTGCTTACTGCGAACTCTCAGATTCCTGCATATTGCAACTACCAAATTGCTTGAAAGTGCTTATCAAACCCTTTTATACCCTGCTGTTTGTATAGCCCTCTGGTTGCAGCCTACTTGTTTTATTTATTTGACAATTTATTTCCTTATTGTGATTTGATTTTGTTGTTTTACCTGTTTTAATCCTTTGGGGTTTATTTGTGACGACTGACAGGATGGTTAATAGTCCTGTCACCCCTAACCCTAATAACTCTAGTGTAAGGATTTTGGCTTTAGGTATTGAAGGTCCAAATGAGACAAGTAGGTTATTGACATTAGGCAGTAGAATAGTTATTGCCAAAAAAACTGTTTCAACATCTCCAAAATCATGAGCGCAGGGGCCATTATAGCAAAATGTTAGAAATACTTGGACCAGATGGCTCCATTATCATAATAGTTGTGAACCAGTCAGTAGCTGCTGCTATACTCTCTATTTCAGATAGAGTAGTAAATGGATGTAAGGTAAAGTTTGTGCTTGGTCCTAGCTCTAAACCTGCTTTAATCAGAAACAGAAGAGGCATTGTATTCATCCCATCTGAGGAGGTCACCCATCTGGATGATTTTGTCAAGGAGGTCCAAGTTAACGACGGACTACAACAAGTGACATTGGCCTTTAAAAACCCTAGCCCATCAGTTATCCCTTCTGTTTGCACCTTTAATCAGGATGTTCAGTTCCTCTGAAAATCTGTTTGGGGTACAAGGTATACAGTTAGGCAGTTATACCAGGCAATACAGTGTTTCAATTGCCAAGGTTTTGGCCACATGGCTTCAAATTGCCGCAGAAGCAGAAGATGTCTACTTTATAGTGGACAACACACTCTTGATTAATGTCACCAAGCTAAAATAGTTAAGGAAGATCAGGTTCTCAATTGCCCTACCTGCAATGGTAACCATGCTGCTAATGCTAAGAAGTGCTTAGTATTCATAGAGAAGAAAGATATTGTAACTTACTCTTTCACCAATAATGTCCCCATGAGGACTGCTTTTGAGGTCTTGAAGAAAGGACTTCCTAAACATACAGAGCACATCCCCATAGTACACACAGACTCTTTACCTCCAATGACTCCTAATCAACCTCCAGTTGAAGAACTCAACATAGATACATGGCCATGTTTGAAGGTGTTGCAAAGCAGATCTCTGATCTAACTCAGGCTATTACATCTATTTGTGAACTGCTTTCTAAGTTACCACTAAAACATTCTCAAAATGCAGTCTGTAGCCTGAATAACTCAGTTGAAACCCTAAATAGAGAAGGTTCATTCCTTACCACAATGTCAGCAGTTACCAGCAGCCCTGGCAAAGTAGAAAGGAAACGTAAAGGAAAGGAGTCTGTACGTAGCCCAGAAGGTACTATAATTAGGCTACAGAGACCTGGGTTAGCCTCTTCTCAGACAAATGACTAGTTATCTCTCCACTGTTTTTCCTTGAGTTTGGCATGGTTGATTAAGCACAAACTTATTTGGTAATTTGGCTTATTTAAGTAATTTGGTTAAGACTACTGGTTTGATTCATTCCCTATTTTTTTTTTTTTTTTTTTCTTCCTTCCTGCATTTTTCTTTTTTAGAGTTGCCTTATCGTATTTGCTGTTTGATAAGGTAATTTGCATCATTCTGGTTCCTGTTTATAAATGATGGCAGCTGTTGCTGGTGATAACCCCTATAATAAGCAAGATAAATGGTAGATGGCTCCATATTATTTTAATCTTGAAGGCCGTGATGCCCCCTCCCATATTATTTTATTTTAGAGTTATCCTTTTTTCTATTTTATTGGTTTTATTATCTTTATCCATCTTTTAATATTTTATCTGATTAAATTTTCTATATCTGGAGGTATGTGACAGGTTATAATGTAAAAATATAATATTTATTATAATTGTATTGCATATGTATTTTAATTGCTGTATGACAAAGCACAGTTGGATTATTTTGACTCCTGTTTCTCAAACGCAGGCAGTTGCTGCAGGTGAATTACCCCCTACCAATAGCAAGATAAGTGATACATGATCAGGTTCAGTGCATATTGACCAAAGTAACGCCCAAGCAAGCTAGTGATTACAGAAGGCACAGAGCAATGGAGTGATACAAACGCATATGACCTATTGGTCGAACGCGTCAAACCCCAGACAACGACCAACGACCAAGCTAATGTCAACCCACTGCGCCACCACAGGAAAAAAAAGAGTGGCCTCAAATGACAAAGAGAGGCACGAATGACTAACAGTTTTGGAAGAAGGCTGCCAGCCTTTTGTGACCAAACTAAAAACAAAAGCTTCTGTCTTTTCTAATTTCAAAAACTTAAACATCGACCATACACTCTGGCTGGCCAATCATGAAATTTTCGCTTGAAATTTGAACATTACTCAACCCAAAATATAAACGAATACACTATAGAGACTAATATATGCTACGTGCTGCAGTCATACGTAATGTTTATCCAAATGTGTGATAATTTAACCCATGCATAATGCTATGACAGTTTTGTGGCAGCTAAATTTGTCCAAATTTAAACTTTTATTAATTGGAAATTCAGCCACTATTTTATTATTTTTCTTACACAGATCAACTAAGTTTGGCTAAGTTTCAAATCTGTGTTTTCTAACGTTATTATTATCTTCATAAAAGCACTGGCTAAAAAAGACTCTGTAAAAAAAGTTGTAACCCATTTATTTTGTATCGTAATATCTATGAAACAAAATTTAGGGTGAAAAGTTTATGTCCCTTATTCATCACATCTCTAGAGCCTTTAAACTCGTCTCTCACTTATCTTCACAAGCAAGATGATGGGATTGTAGCTTATAAGAACTGGAATACCAGCAAAACCATTTCTGAACTTTCTCGACCTGAAAAATCCAAAAGAGCTTCAGGTCGTTTTCATACATATTTCAAAAAGTAAGCAAACACCAAATTGGAAAACTAGTTATTTACCAAAGAGTTATCAGCTCATGGAAATCTCAGTGAAAATACAGTGGCCTCTACCAGTAAATATTCAATCAAATCATCAGTGGTTCTACAAACTACGGGACACTACTAGCGACAGGACAGGCGAGTCAGCTCACTACCATCATGAAAATGGCCAATACGAGATTTATCCTACAGCTGAGATTTATCCTTTGCTTAATATACTGAACAATTATATATATGGTTTTTATTGGTATAAAGAAAGCCTTTCTCTAAAAACTCGTTTAGCTCAATTACTTGTCTTTTTAAGTTTTATCTTTAGCTGGACATCATCAATCTCAACCGACAAGGCTTGTTTCCCCTTCGATGAAAACACAAATCCCTTTGTGGAAAAACACAAAACCCGCATGCGTCGAAATTTTCCAGCGCATGTGCGAAAACGTACTCAGAACTCAAGGGAATAGCTAACTTTAAGAAACAGACCGTGTAAGAAAACTGATTAATTATGTGAGGTTTATTAGCAATTCTGTGGAATTTGGCTGATTATTTTGTAGCAGCGATAAAGGTTCAAGAGCAGCAAATAAATTGAAGCTCATATAAAATAAGGAAAGGGTAATGAAGATTTTTCGCATCATGCCTATGGTTTAAAATAGTTTTTGCGTTTTTTTTTGCAAAATCAGGGCGTAGCTTGAATTTCGATTTTTGGCAAAACGCAGAATGTGCGACCTAAGGGTAAGAGAAATACGAATGCCATAAGAACTTTGGTATGAAAAGAAGATCGATCAGAAAGAAAAAGAGAGAAGTATCTAAGGGTGTGAGGACTGTCACCATAGAGCTGAAGAAAAGTAAAAGAGGCAAAAGAAAGAGAACTCGATAATTCATCGACAAGCAATAGGTTCAGGTAAAAAAAAAACTTAAGAAAAAAACCCTGCAAAACCACTGCGGTCTCGTGCAAAACACAGTATGTCTGAATTACCGTTTGATTATCCCTAGTGGACGGGAACTAACTGATGAACGGTTTACCTGGATCAATACAAAAAATGCATCCAAAATAAAATCAGTAAACTATAAAGCAATGAAAATGAAATCTGATTGTTTCGACTGGTTATGTGGAAACTTACATTAACACTTGTATCTTAACAAATTAAGAAAAATCTGGAATTCAATTATTAATGGAAAAGTATCCGTATACGAATATGCGGTTTTTCGTAGTTGTGGATGCAAAGTTTTTAAAAAAGAAAAATGGTAGAAAAAATCAGAAAAAAAAATAAAGCTACAACATATAGCATCAAACAGCTTAAGAAGATGTTGCTCTCCTTTGAAGGTGCAGTTGTCAAATTCAACTAATTATTTTGCTTATTTCCACGGTTTCAAACGTGGCAACACCGACAAAAGCGTGCCACTGTCCTATAAATTTCAAAATTTAGAAAAAAAAACAGAAGAAAAATCTTTTGATTATGATTTTCAGGGATGAATAGACCTAATTTGGGTTCAACAGGAGACAAAGAATGCTTTGCTGTCTTTGTTAGTTTAATATACGATCCAGAATACGACAACACTGCGAATATAAAACCAAATTAGGCATAAATAAAGAGGAATCCGTTGTCCGCGGACAAGGAGGACTTAAAATGTCGTATTTAAGTGGATATCTCGAAACATGATACAAAAAAAGTTGTCAGCCCTATTTCCAAAATACAAGAAGAAAATTATAAAACAGAAATTAAACGCTATTTTATTTCATTTTAATACAGAATAGAGCGGCAGTAGCTCAAAAAATATTTAGGCCTTAATTGACATGGCCTTTAAATCTGAAATACATTTACTGAGCATTAGACGCTCTTGTTCAGGGGTTTATTGATTTCATTACATTTCTAACAATCCAGTCAACCATGTTCTTCTGTTTAATTTGACGCTGAGCTCGTTCGGTTTCAAGGTGGTAGTCCAGACGCTTCTTAATCTGTAAAGTAGATAATGTGCATTATTTGGGAGCAGCAATAAATCAAATTTTGTTGAGCGAGGGTTCCCACCCAGGGGAGTAGGTCCATCATTTTTATTTTGGGGGGGGGGGGGGGAGAGGGGTCCATTTCTGGATAGTCAAGGGGCATGGGCTATATAATATTTTTTTCTCTCTAAATTATGGGGGGCGACCCCCCCCCCAAACGACGCCCCCGTTCCCATCCCTTCATATCTTTGGTTAGTCGAGCCGAAAAAATGAGTCAACAATTCTGCAACGCGAAGCGATAAAATTAGTAAGTTGTAACAGGCTTAACATGATAAAAAAAAAACGTCGACAAGAAAAATAAATTCAAATGAGGGACAAATTTTGCTTTTTCAGCCAGCGACAAAGCAACAACGAAAAAAAGCAGATTTAGAAAACCGTCTTCTGTGCTAATAACCCCATCCCCGACTCAAATATTTTTAGTAAGACATCTAAAAATATGTTGTTGTTTTTATAGAAAAACATCTGAAACTCCCTTAATAACTCCCAAATCGTATGGCTCGCCTATTCACCTTAAAAAAAAAATAAAAAAAAAATTAAAAGAGATTGCATACCAAACACGAAACATCAATATAGAGGACAGAGAACAAAACCTCTTGCAAAAGGTTTTTGGATCTTTTCTTCTTTTACTTTGAGCCAGTGTACGAAAATTATCGGTCAAATTATTTTATCTGTCAAATCGAGAAATCTTAAAAAAAAAAATGGTGAATAGGATATAATATATCTTTTTAAATAGGAATTTTCAAAGATAGCACCAAGATACAAAATTTGGAGTTACTTCTTTAACTAAATTCTATTTATTTACTCGCACTTGGATATTAGTCCTCAATAAGACTATAAAGACCTAAAAAAAAACAGATTGCATACCGAAGATGCATACCCTCAATATAGAGAACAGAGAACAAAAATTGGTATTTTATCTATTTTAGGCAATTTGCGTATTTTACTGGTATTTTACCAGTATTTTACCGGTATCTTACATATTATACTGACATATGTTACGAGGGCTTGGAGTTTTCACAGCCCAAAAACGCGAAGAGACTGGCAGTAACAGGTTTGGATATGATTTTATTTTGTGTATAGCTGTATTACCCAGTTTAAAAAGCCGTCTGTCTGACCTCAGTCTCTTGTTATCTGAACGATAAAGTGTATTATAGTACAGATAATTATAATTTTGAAATGGTGAAATAGTAGCTGAAATAGAATTATGTTAGTTCTGTAATCGTTTCGAGACAGAAAGGGCTACAAGCAGGATTGACACATGACAAACAAGAAAAAGAAAATTAAACAGCAAAGAAAAACGAGGGTAATGTCAGCCAGTAGACAGAAAAGAAGTGAAAATGACAAAAGCAGATATTTCGTCATGGACTTCCACCCAGTCTTCTTCAGTGCTAAAAAAAAAGATGGAAAACTAACCTTTTGAAGTAACTCTTCACAGAGCAGAAGAAAGACTGGACCAAACAAACAAAGCCATAATAAATGAATGACTATTCACTAATTAGATTTTACAAGAATTCTCTACTTTGATATTGACTTAGCTTGTCTACTCACTAATTTTAAATGTGGTTCGATTCTTTAAACTCACTAATTTTATTTTTAAATGTGGTCAGATGATCTTAATTTAAACTGAAGAAAAAATGTTAATTGAATCCTTTAGTTTTAAGTTATTGTAAATTGGGTTTATAGCAAAATCTCCAGTATCTCTATTTAAAGCAAGGTCTCTATTTATGGATTTTTTAATTTTCAAATGCCTTCATAAAAGAATATGGGAAACCATTTGCTTCAGATATCAAAGTTGCCTTATCATAAAGGACTAAATGATCTGGATTTTCAACGATTTTTATTTGTATTTTCGCATCCACAGAGAAATTTTTTGTTCATGCCGTCGTTCCCCTGGGAGCTGACGATTACCCTTCCCTCCGAAAAATACCCCCCGTGGAGAAATTCCCCCCTCCCCACGGAAATCCTCCCATTTTCCCCCTAGATAATTCCGGACCTTCATTAGAAGCGAAATTGAAACTTCTCCTCTCCTGTTTAAGCTAGAGGCAATCGTATAGCATTTCCTATAGTAGAGACCCACAAGGATTCAGATTACTAATATTTGTTCATTTATTTTTTCCCATAGGCTTTTCATGTGGAAGGGGTGGTCGAATAAATTTTGGAGCAGGCTCACTCAATTAAAGATAAAAAGATCCAGTGTCCTTTTCTAAGATTTAGCCTACTTTTCAACTAATTGCTACCAAATGTGTTGTTACTGACTACAGAGTTTGAGCATTCTGCTATGATCCAGTACTTAGTTAATCAAAGTGTTACAAACCAGTTTTTTACTTGAATTCGGTGCTTTTGTAAATAAATGAAAAACAACATGTATATGATATGAGAAATGTGGCTGAATGCGGTTGTTTAAACATGCAAGGCTGTTGGGGTAACATCTCTTATGTTTGAATATAGAAAAAAAATTTCTAACATGATTTTACTCCCAAATAATGGTAGCTATTTTTTACAAAATGAATATCCAAAATCAGGCACAGTCCGAGTGCTAAGGTTATAAATTAGACAATTAATTAAATTGATGGAACTCTAGATGAAGGGGTATTACCTTTTTTTAAGCCCAGGAAAATCAGAATCATCGAAATATTTCATTAAGATCTGAAATATATGCTTAAAAAAGAAATGCTCAACGGGTCTTGTAGCTACAGGCCAACTCTAAAACACCAATTTTACCCTATATTTCCAAGGAAGTACCATATTTTAGCCTGTTTTACTTACCGAGTTTTTATTTTACGGTAATTTTACAACACTAATACAAAATATCTTCAAAAATGAGATCCTTCATGGACGCCACTGAGAAACAAAGTTCAATTTCCTTTACAACTAATTTCCATTAAATAGCCAACAACTTCAAATTTAACCTTGCCTGAATGAAGATAAATTTACGTAAGATATCATATGTCTCAACTTATTTTTATGTTTCTTCCGCCAGGTGTGGGGGTGGGAGAAGGACAAAAACAGAGGCCCGGGCTGAGACTCGGAGGGATTTTTTTCTTTTTTTACTTTGATAGTACTTTTTCGGATAATATTTTAGTGAAAACATATGCGAAAACAACAACCAAAATAAAGACAGGGAGTTTCTTCTCTGAGTAAAAAAAAAAATATATAAAATTGTACCGAAAAGTACGCTAATATTAGGAATAAAATTTGAGTAAATGACAGAGAAATAGTTCACACCAGGCATTAAGCTCGGGGGAGGAATATGGATCCGCCCCACCACCCACATCTCTGAATTTTTTGGGTTTTTCCTATAATATCCTAGATTTGTCTTGCAATTTGCCTTCATTGTTTGTTTTCATTTAGATTTGTGTCCCCAAAAATTTTGCCCCCCCCCCCTCTCAAAAATTCCTTGCGTTTACATATAAATAAGCATGTATATAAGGGGCCACTGCCCCCTCCCTTAATAAAAAGATGCTACGATTCCCCATGACGTCTTTTTTTCATATAACTATTTTTTTTTACCCCTTTCCAAATTTATGCATACGTGCCTGTTACAAATAAGAGTTGATGTAACAAAACCTGAGAGTTGTTGATGTACAAAACTTGATGTAACAGGTTGTTTTTATGCTTCGAATATGACCTAAAATCAGTAAAATATGATTTTTCTTCTCGTGATCTATGATTTGAAACTACAGAGCCTCCAGGTTCAATCAATCAATCAATCTATCAATCAATTATTAATACTAAAAAAAAAAAAAACAATTACAAACTTAAAATTTATACACGCCCAAGAAGCTCAGCTTGTAAAGGGCCAACAAAACAAATAAGACACTATTATAAAGCACATAAAAAAAAAAAAAAAAAAAAAAAAAAAATTGGATAAGAGACATTTATGAAAATAGGAGAATTAACAGGAAACTTCACAAATAACTGAAAAAAAAAATATATATATATATAAACGAAGAAGAGATTGGAAATAGGATTAAATAAAAAAAAAATATATATTCAGATATATATATATATATTTTTTTTTTTCATTAATATTTTCATTTTTTTTCGTCAAACATAATTATGCATAATCAAGTTCTGTAAAGCATTTTCGAAGTAGGTGTGGCTTCTTTCTCATGCAAACCGGTAGTTCCACCTCCACAGGTCCCAAACCTCCTATCGAAATCTTTAATAGGCATTTTCTTATATTTTCGACATAATTAACACATCCTTTTTTTTTAATTTCCGCCCACAAAAACAACTCTTACATGTGTGCATTCATATATTTATATTCTTTTTTAAAACTATTATCCATGAAACAAACCAGTGACTTTAACTTAACCCTCTCTGGGAGAAGCTAAATTTGAATAAAATATTGTCACTTTTCAACTTATTGCTATGTTTCTTCATATTACAAACAAATGTTTATTCTGATCTGAAGAAACAGTATATTCATACTAGGAAACAGTTCAGTTTATCCTTTCTTCTGGGTTAAACACTATAATGATAAAATTATTACTTCACTATGATGAACAAAATATTATTTATCAGATTTGTGAAGTCGCTTCCAGTTTAACCACCCTCCCTCTCCTCTAAAGTCTGAATATAACCCTAGGCTTTGTACACAAGTTTCCTAATTTTTAGCAGTATTTGTCATTATGAACGAACTGCTGATGAGATATAAGTAAAAAATAAATCAATATGCAGTGGTACAAACTATTGTATATAGCTTACGGCTATATCTTGGTATTAGGAAGGGGGAGTGGGGCTGGGTCACAATTAAACTAAAAGCGAATCTATCCAATAAGTAGCGATTTTTACAGTGAATACTTTTTTTCTCTTCAAAAGTAACATCATAATAACGAAATTTTTACTTTACCACATTCAAAATTATTTCTATTTATTAAACAGTTCGTGGTAACGAACTGTAAGTAAGGAGCCCTGCGGCTCAATAGTAACCGAAACTCTAAGAACAAAAATTTTGATATCAATAGATATACCAAAAGAATCGGTTTACTATGCTGATTCCAAAATATATAAGATTCATCAAGTTTAGTATTACCCACCAAAGGCAATCGGCCTAAGAAAATTCGCCTGATTTTTGAAAAGGGAAGAAACACCCTAGAAAAGTCAAAAAAAGCGTAATGGAAATCCAACCGTTAGATTAAGCATATTAGAAAACCCTCCTGTAGAGGTTTTAAGCTCCTATCTGCCAAAAATAGAACTTTGTATTTTTTTGCCAGAAGAAAGATCATGGATGCGTGTGACCCAATGGTCCTAGAATACCGGGAGAGGGCTAATTCTAACGGAAATGAAAAGTTCTAGTGCCCTTTTTAAATGACCAAATAGATTGGAGGTTAACTAGGCCCCCTCCCATGCTCTGCTTTTCCACAAAATCGTTCGATCACAATTTTAGATGGCCACATTGTCCAGCATAGTGGTAAGGCGATATAAGTATGCCTTTGGAGACAACATGACTCCCTACCGCCCCTGGGGAAAGGTCTTTAAGTTTCAAAATTTGCCCATTTTTTTACGTATACTATTTGTTATTCGGAAGTAAGCATACATTTTTCGAGTAACGGGGGGGGGGAGGGTTGAATTTTCGGCTGTGGGAATTTTCCAAAGGGAAAATTTTTCCATGGAAAGGAAAGTTTCTAGGGGGTGAGTCTTTCACAGAAAATTTTACACAAGGGAATTTGCCAGAGTTCCTATACGAATATTTTTTATTTGTCTTACGTTCTCTTTGCCAACTCAATTTTACGCGTGAAGATGGTAAGAGTGGGGTGAATTTTCACCGGGATTGAATTTTCTCGAGGATCTTTCCATGGGGAGGGGTGGGAGGTTTTCCGTGGAGGTGGAGCCAGATTTCTTGGCATCGTTTAAAAAAGATAAGAAATTCAACAAAAAAACAAGTTTTTTCACCCGAAAGTAATCGAGCAACATTAAAATTTAAAACGAAAAGAAATTATTACGTATATGACGGGGATTTCCCCCTCCTCAAAACTTCTCTTTTTACGCTAAAGTTAGAATTTTATTTAGATTCTTTAAGATCAACTCCTGAAACACAAAGGTCGTTTAATTAAAACAATATGAAGCTTTTTTTAAAAGTACTAAAAAGCTTCAGCGTGAAGAGCGCGGGGTGTTGAGGAGGGGGAAATCCCCTCATATACGCCATAATTTCTGTTTCCTTTTAAGTTTTTATGTGCTCCTTACTTTCAGTTGAAAAAAAAAATTATTCAATCTAATTTTAAGATCGCTTCCAGTTTAACTGCGTTCTTAATTTTGATGGTTTGTAGCATTTTTTTGGATTTGTTTTTAATCTGAAGTTGGTTCATAAAGCCAAATAATGTTAATAAATAATAATAATAATAATAAAATAAAAAAAAAAAACCTGCCAAATCAAGCAAACTAATTATACAGCCTGGGACTATATCCAGATTTTAGGGAGAGAGGACTGGGACAGGGGCGTAGCTCCAGCATTTCATTGAGGGGGCAAAAAAGTTCCACATCCAGAGAGTCAAGGGGCATGGGCTATAAAATAGCTTTTGTCCAATTTATTGGGGGGGGGGCAACTGCCCCCTTGCCACCCCAAAACGACGCCACTGGACTGGGATGCAGTAAAACTGGAAGCGAATGTGAACATTTAATAAAACATAAATTGTCAGAATGTAATGAAGCAAGAGTTTCGTTATAGTAATGTTTGCTTCAGAAAAGTGGCTGATCTAAACTGTTTTTATTTATTTACATTTTTTTTTTAAACACCTAAATGACCAGATAATGAATATTATTGAAGCGATTTTTTTTTGATTTGAGGATGTGGTACAGGGGTGGGGTAGAAGTGTTTTACTACGGTTAAGGTCACGGCCTTAAGCGGCCCTATATATATCTCTCACCTCGTTATTAACATGGTGGAGACGAGCTCTGCATGCGGCTTCCAATTGAAATTGTACATTTTCCTTTTTCGCTTGGAAAAGCATAACTTGTGCTTCAGCACTTTTCTGTGCTTTTTCTTCCAATGTTATTGCCTCTTCAAACCAATTTTGGAGGAATCTTGATATTCTTTGAAACTTTGCTCAATTTCCTGAAATAAATATGTATTATTTGTAATCTCATGTTTAATTTAAAAGGACAGAGAGAATGAAAAACGCTTCGCTCTCAAAAGAGCAAAGCCCTTTTAGTCGCAAGGTCAAATGCAATCGAACCTATCTCTTTTCACTCCTTCCAATCCGTGCCAACCATTACTTTCTAGATATTTGAAAGGTAGTTCCGGATGAGGAATGTCTAAAATGAGGAACATACTTGTAAGGAGTATCAATTACGCTGCACAAAAGTAACTATTCGTGAAAAAAAAAAGTTCGCTATACAAAAAAAACGACTAACCATTTGTAGCTGAAGGGGTTAAACTTGGGTTGAGATTACTTGAAGAGTTTATGAAGTGACTATGATGTGTAACCCTGAGGAGAAGGGGGATGGACAGGCTAGCCCTCTCCCGAAATCTCAGAACCAATCCCTAATTCCCATTTGTTTATAAAACAATATAAATCGTCAAAACATCGTTTTATCGATTATCCCTCCTCTTCTGACAAAAATGATGCGCACGTCTCTGGCTTTCACCAACGCCATCAAATTTCAATAATAGAAGTTATTATGAGCGTTCTGAACTTTCTTAATGTAAACATTCTTTATGTGCTTAAAATAATAACATCAATGATGGCTTTCGTTTTCCATATTATAAACGCCCAGGGAATAATTGTACTGTCATGAAAATGACAGGCTTTAAAACCGACCAGTTATTAACAAAAATATACTATCGTTCCTTAGCTGGGATAGTATAGAGCACATAGGCACTTGGGAATAATTTATCTTATTTTATGAAGATAACTACAATTCAATTTTCAAATTGAAACAATTTTTCATTATTTGACAAAGGTCAAATAAAAAGAACCCATCATTTTCTGGCATTTCATAGGTTTTTGGTCTCAATTCTATCGGATTGGCACCCTCCTAGGAAAGTTCTCGGAAAATACCCTAAAAATAGATTAAAACTGGCTATTGGTGCATAAATATATTTTATTTTAAAAACTAGGAAACAATTTCCAGAGACTTTTGTTTTGTGAAGGGCCTACTAATACGGTTTTGTGTTATACTTTCCTAAAAATAACAACTAGTTCCTATAACATAGGTTTCCTATACAGAAAGTTGCAATACGGATAAAATTAAAAACTTAAACATTAAAATTGATATTATTATTAGAATGTAAAGGAGGGACTAGTGCGTGGTAAAAGACTAGTTGCAGATCCGACACTATAAAGTATTAACTAAAAAAACAAGTTTTTTTAACTGAAAGTAAGGAGCGACATTAAAACTTAAAACGAACAGAAATTATACCGTATATGAAAGGGGCTGTCCCCTCCTCAACGCCTCCCTCTTTACGCTAAAGTTTTTTATAAACAATAGGAACACGCAGAAATTACTTTTAGGGGATTATTTGGGCGAAAACGTTTTAAACATTTTAGGGAATCATTTCGGCGAAACAGTTAGAGACATTATAAAAGATGATTTTAGAAGATGTTTTAGAAGAGCTTTTGAGTGTGGTCGTTATAATACACAAGTTCTATTTAAACAGTGTTGTGAGGTCCTATACCCCAACCCCAAAGGGCCCCGATCCCCCTACCCCGACCCCGAAGGAAGCCCCCGCCCAATAGCTTAGAGTCTTAGCATAGAGTTTTTGTTTAAAGTTGAAGTTTAGTTTAGTAATAGTTAAGAGTTTAGAGTTTTAGCATAGAGTCTTAGCTTAGAGTTTTAGTTTAGTTTAGTTTTAGTTAATAGTTTTTTAGAGTTTTTTTAGCTTAGAGTCTTAGCTTAGAGTTTTTGCTAGAGTTCTAGTTTAGTTTAGTTTTAGTTAAGAGTTTAGAGTTTTAGCTTAGATTCTTAGCTTAGAGTTTTTAGTTAGAGTTCTAGTTTAGTTTAGTTTTTTAGTTAAGAGTTTAGAGTTTTACCATAGAGTCTTAGCTTAGAGTTCTAGTTAGAGTTGAAGTTTAGTTAAGTTTTAGTTAAGAGTTTCGAGTCTTAGCTTAGAGTCTTACCTTAGAGTTTTTGTTAGAGTTCTAGTTTAGTTTTAGTAAAGAGTTTAGAGTTTTACATTAGAGTCTTAGCTTAGAGTTTTAGTTAGAGTTCTAGTTTAGTTTAGTTATAGCTAAGAATTTGGAGTTTTAGCTTAGAGTCATAGCTTAGAGTTTTAGTTAAAGTTCTAGTTTAGTAAAGTTATAGTTAAGAGTTTAGAGTTTTACCTTAGAGTAATAGCTTAGAGTTTTAGTTAGAGTTCTAGTTCAGTTTAGTTTTTAGTTAAGAGTTTAGAGTTTTAGCTTAGAGTCTTAGCTTATAGTTTGTGTTAGAGTTCTAGTTTAGTTTAGTTATAGTTAAGAGTCTCGAGTTTTTAGCTTAGAGTCTTAGCTTAGAGTTTCTGTTAGAGTTCTAGTTTAGTTTACTTCTAGTTAAGAGTTTAGAGTTTTAGCTTAGAGTCTTAGCTTATAGTTTGTGTTAGAGTTCTAGTTTAGTTTAGTAATAGTTAAGAGTTTAGAGTTTTTAGCTTAGAGTCTTAGCTTAGAGTTTTTGTTAGAGTTCTAGTTTAGTTTAGTTATAGCTAAGAATTTAGAGTTTTAGCTTAGAGTCATAGCTTAGAGTTTTAGTTAAAGTTATAGTTTAGTAAAGTTATAGTTAAGAGTTTAGAGTTTTACCTTAGAGTCATAGCTTAGAGTTTTAGCTAGAGTTCTAGTTCAGTTTAGTTTTAGTTAAGAGTTTAGAATTTTAGCTTAGAGTCTTAGCTTATAGTATGTGTTAGAGTTCTAGTTTATTTAGTTTTAGTTAAGAGTCTCGAGTTTTTAGCTTAGAGTCTTAGCTTAGAGTTTCTGTTAGAGTTCTAGTTTAGTTTACTTCTAGTTAAGAGTTTAGAGTTTTAGCTTAGAGTCTTAGCTTATAGTTTTTGTTAGAGTTATAGTTTAGTTTAGTAATAGTTAAGAGTTTAGAGTTTTAGCTTAGAGTCTTAGCTTAGAGTTTTTGTTAGAGTTCTAGTTTAGTTTAGTTATAGTTAAGAGTTTGGTGTTTTACCTTAGAGACTTAGCTTAGAGTTTTAGTTTAGTTTAGTTTTAGTTAAGAGTTAAGAGTTTTAGCTTAGAGTCTTATCTTAGAGTTTCCGTTAGAGTTCTAGTTTAGTTTACTTCTAGTTAAGAGTTTAGAGTTTTAGCTTAGAGTCTTAGCTTATAGTTTGTGTTAGAGTTCTAGTTTAGTTTAGTTATAGTTAAGAGTCTCGAGTTTTTAGCTTAGAGTCTTAGCTTAGAGTTTCTGTTAGAGTTCTAGTTTAGTTTACTTCTAGTTAAGAGTTTAGAGTTTTAGCTTAGAGTCTTAGCTTATAGTTTGTGTTAGAGTTCTAGTTTAGTTTAGTAATAGTTAAGAGTTTAGAGTTTTAGCTTAGAGTCTTAGCTTAGAGTTTTTGTTAGAGTTCTAGTTTAGTTTTAGTTAAGAGTTTAGAGTTTTACCTTAGAGTCTTAGCTTAGAGTTTTAGTTAGAGTTCTAGTTTAGTTTAGTTATAGCTAAGAATTAGAGCTTTAGCTTAGAGTCATAGCTTAGAGTTTTAGTTAAAGTTATAGTTTAGTAAAGTTATAGTTAAGAGTTTAGAGTTTTACCTTAGAGTCATAGCTTAGAGTTTTAGCTAGAGTTCTAGTTCAGTTTAGTTTTAGTTAAGAGTTTAGAATTTTAGCTTAGAGTCTTAGCTTATAGTTTGTGTTAGAGTTCTAGTTTATTTAGTTTTAGTTAAGAGTCTCGAGTTTTTAGCTTAGAGTCTTAGCATAGAGTTTTCTGTTAGAGTTCTAGTTTAGTTTACTTCTAGTTAAGAGTTTAGAGTTTTAGCTTAGAGTCTTAGCTTATAGTTTTTGTTAGAGTTCTAGTTTAGTTTAGTAATAGTTCAGAGTTTAGAGTTTTAGCTTAGAGTCTTAGCTTGGAGTTTTTGTTAGAGTTCTAGTTTATTTTAGTTGTAGTTAAGAGTTTGGTGTTTTACCTTAGAGACTTAGCTTAGAGTTTTAGTTTAGTTTAGTTTTAGTTAAGAGTTTAGAGTTTTAGCTTAGAGTCTTATCTTAGAGTTTTTATTTGAGTTCTAGTTTAGTTTAGTTTTAGTTTAAGAGTATAGAATTTTTAGCTTAGAGTCTTAGTTTAGAGTTTTTTGTTGAAGTTCTAGTTTAGTTTAGAGTTTTAGCTTAGACTTAGAGTTTTAATTAGAGTTCTAGTTTAGTTTAGTTTTAGTTAAGAGTTTAGAGTTTTAGCTTAGAGTCTTAGCTTAGAGTTTTTGTTAGAGCTCTAGTTTAGTTTAGTTATAGTTAAGAGTTTGAAGTTTTACCTTAGAGACTTAGCTTAGAGTTTTACTTTAGTTTAGTTTTACTTAAGAGTTTAGAGTTTTAGCTTAGAGTCTCAGCTTAGAGTTTTTGTTAGAGTTCTAGTTTAGTTTAGTTATAGTTAAGAGTTTGGTGTTTTACCTTAGAGACTTAGCTTAGAGTTTTAGTTTAGTTTAGTTTTAGTTAAGAGTTTTAGCTTAGAGTCTTATCTTAGAGTTTTTTATTAGAGTTCTAGTTTATTTTAGTTTTAGTTAAGAGTTTAGAGTTTTTAGCTTAGAGTCTTAGTTTAGAGTTTTTTGTTGAAGTTCTAGTTTAGTTTAGAGTTTTAGCTTAGACTTAGAGTTTCAATTAGAGTTCTAGTTTAGTTTAGTTTTAGTTAAGAGTTTAGAGTTTTTAGCTTAGAGTCTTTGCTTAGTTTTATTTAGAGTTCTAGTTTAATTTAGTTTTAGCTAAGAGTTTAGAGTTTTAGCTTAGAGTCTTAGCTTAGAGTTTTTTGTTAGAGTTAAATTTTAGTTTAGTTACAGTTAAGCATTTAGATTTTTAACTTAGAGTCATAGCTTAGAGTTTTACTTAAAGTTATAGTTAGGTTAAGTTTTAGTTAAGAATTTCGAGTTTTAGCTGAGTCTTAGCTTAGAGTTTTTGTTAGGGTTCTAGTTTAGTTTAGTTTTAGTTAAGAGTTTAGAGTAATACCTTAGAGTCTTAGCTTAGAGTTTTTGCTAGAGTTCTAGTTTAGTTTTAATTTTCGTTAAGAATTTGATGTTTTACTTTTGAGTTTCAGTTAGAGTTCTAGTTTAGTTTACTTTTAGTTAAGAGTTTAGTGTTTTACCTTAGAATCTTAGCTTAGAGTTTTAGTTAGAGTTCTAGTTTAGTTTAGTTTTAGTTAAGAGTTTTAGAATTTTAGCTTAGAGTCTTAGCTTAGAGTTTTTGTTAGAGTTCTACTTTATTTTAGTTTTAGTTAACATTTTAGAGTTTTTAGCTTAGAGTCTCAGCTCAGAGTTTTTGTTGAAGTTCTAGTTTAGTTTAGTTTTAGTTAATAGTTTAGAGTTTTAGCTTAGAGTCATAGCTTAGAGTTTTTGTTAGAGTTGAAGTTTGGTTTAGTAATAGTTAAGAGTTTAGATTTTTAGCTTAGAGTCTTAGCTTAGAGTTTTTGTTAGTTTCTAGTTTAGTTTAGATATAGTTAAGCTTTGGAGTTTTACCTTCGAGACTTAGCTTAGAGTTTTAGTTTAGTTTAGTTTTAGTTAAGAGTTTAGTTTTTTAGCTTAGAGTCTTAGCAGAGAGTTTTTGTTAGAGTTCTAGTCTTGTTTAGTTTTAGTTAAGAGTTTAGAGTTTTTACCATAGAGTCTTAGCTTAGAGTTCTAGTTAGAGTTGAAGTTTAGTTTAGTTATAGTTAAGAATTTAGAGTTTTAGCTTAGAGTCATAGCTTAGAGTTTTACTTAAAGTTGTAGTTTAGTTAAGTTTTAGTTAAGAGTTTTGAGTTTTAGCTTAGAGTCTTACCTTACAGTTTTTGTTACAGTTTAGAGTCTTACAGTTTAGAGTCTTAGCTTAGAGTTCTAGTTAGAGTTGAAGTTTAGTTTAGTTTTAGGTAAGAGTTTAGAGTTTTAGATTAGAGTCATAGCTTAGAGTTTTAGTTAAAGTTATAGTTTAGCAAAGTTATAGTTAAGAGTTTAGTGTTTTTAGCTTAGAGTCTTAGCTTAGAGTTTGTGTTGTTAGAGTTCTAGTTTAGTTTAGTTATAGTTAAGAGTCTCGAGTTTTTAACTTAGAGTCTTAGCTTAGAGTTTCTGTTAGAGTTCTAGTTTAGTTTACTTCTAGTTAAGAGTTTAGAGTTTTTATATCTTAGTGTTTTTATTAGAGTTCTAGTTTAGTTTAGTTTTAGTTAAGAGTTTAGAGTTTTTAGCTTAGTGTCTTAGTTTAGAGTTTTTTGTTGAAGTTTTAGTTTAGTTTAGAGTTTTAGCTTAGACTTAGAGTTTTAATTAGAGTTCTAGTTTAGTTTAGTTTTAGTTAAGAGTTTCGAGTTTTTGCTTAGAGTCTTAGCTTAGAGTTTTGTTAGAGTTCTAGTTTGGTTTAGTTTTAGTTAAGAGTTTTGAGTTTTAGCTTAGAGTCTTACCTCAGAGTTTTTGTTAGAGTTCTAGTTTAGTTTAGTTTTAGTTAAGAGTTTAGAGTTTTAGCTTAGAGTCATAGCTTAGAGTTTTAGTTAAAGTTATAGTTTAGCAAAGTTATAGTTAAGAGTTTAGTGTTTTTAGCTTAGAGTCTTAGCTTAGAGTTTGTGTTAGAGTTCTAGTTTAGTTTAGTTTATAGTTAAGAGTCTCGAGTTTTTAACTTAGAGTCTTAGCTTAGAGTTTCTGTTAGAGTTCTAGTTTAGTTTACTTCTAGTTAAGAGTTTAGAGTTTTATATCTTAGTGTTTTTTATTAGAGTTTTTCTAGTTTAGTTTAGTTTTAGTTTAAGAGTTTAGAGTTTTTAGCTTAGTGTCTTAGTTTAGAGATTTTTGTTGAAGTTTTAGTTTAGCTTAGAGTTTTTGCTTAGACTTAGAGTTTTAATTAGAGTTCTAGTTTAGTTTAGTTTTAGTTAAGAATTTCAAGTTTTAGCTTAGAGTCTTAGCTAAGAGTTTTTTGTCAGAGTTCTAGTTTGGTTTAGTTTTAGTTAAGAGTTTAGAGTTTTAGCTTAGAGTCTTAGCTTATAGATTTTGTTAGAGTTCTAGTTTAGTTTAGTTATAGATAAGAGTTTGGAGTTTTACCTTAGAGACTTAGCTTAGAGTTTTAGTTTAGTTTAGTTTTACTTAAGAGTTTAGAGTTTTAGCTTAGAGTCTCAGCTTAGAGTTTTCGTTAGAGTTCTAGTTTAGTTTAGTTTTAGTTAAGAGTTTAGTGTTTTTTAGCTTAGAGTCTTAGTTTATGCTTTATGTTGAAGTTCTAGTTTAGTTTAGTTTTAGTTTAGAGTTTTAGCTTAGACATAGAGTTTTTAATTAGAGTTCTAGTTTAGTTTAGTTTTAGTTAAGAGTTAAAGTTTTTAGCTTAGAGTCTTTGCTTAGTTTTATTTAGAGTTCTAGTTTAATTTAGTTTTAGCTAAGAGTTTAGAGTTTTACCATAGAGTCTTAGCTTAGAGTTTTAGTTAGAGTTAAAGTTTAGTTTAGTTACAGTTAAGAATTTAGATTTTTAGCTTAGAGTCATAGCTTAGAGTTTTTCACTTAAAGTTATAGTTTGGTTAAGTTTTAGTTAAGAGTTTCGAGTTTTAGCTAAGTCTTAGCTTAGAGTTTTTGTTAGAGTTCTAGTTTAGTTTAGTTTTAGTTAAGAGTTTAGAGTTTTTTACCTTAGAGTCTTAGCTTAGAGTTTTTGTTAGAGTTCTAGTTTAGTTTAATTTTAGTTAAGAATTTGATGTTTTACCATTGAATTTCAGTTAGAGTTCTAGTTTAGTTTACTTTTAGTTAAGAGTTTAGTGTTTTACCTTAGAGTCTTAGCTTAGAGTTTTAGTTAGAGTTCTAGTTTAGTTTAGTTTTAGTTAAGAGTTCAGAATTTTAGCTTAGAGTTTTAACTTAGAGTTTTTGTTAGAGTTCTAGTTTATTTTAGTTTTAGTTAAGAATTTAGAGTTTTTAGCTTAGAGTCTTAGCTTAGAGTTTTTGTTGAAGTTCTAGTTAAATTTAGTTTTAGTTAATAGTTTAGAGTTTTAGCTTAGAGTCTTAGCTTAGAGTTTTTTTGTTACAGTTGAAGTTTAGTTTAGTAATAGTTAAGAGTTTAGATTTTAGCTTAGAGTCTTAGCTTAGAGTTTTTGTTAGAGTTCTAGTTTAGTTTAGATAAAGTTAAGTGTTTGGAGTTTTTACCTTCAAGACTTAGCTTAGAGTTTTAGTTTAGTTTAGTTTTAGTTAAGAGTTTAGAGTTTTTTAGCTTAGAGTCTTAGCTTAGAGTTTTGTTAGAGTACTAGTTTAGTTTAGTTTTAGTTAAGAGTTTTAGCTGTTTTACCTTAGAGTCATAGCTTAGAGTTTTAGCTTTGAGTTCTAGTTTAGTTTAGTTTTAGTTAAGAGTTTAGAGTTTTTTTAGCTTAGAGTCTTAGCTTAGAGTTTTTTTGTTAGAGTTCTAGTTTAGTTTTAGTTTTAGTTAAGAGTTTTGGTGTTTTACCTTAGAGTCATAGCTTAGAGTTTTGTTGAAGCTCTAGTTTAGTTTAGTTTTAGTTAAGAGTTTATAGTTTTAGCTTAGAGTCCTAGCTTAGAGTTTTTGTTAGAGTTTTCGTTTAGTTTAGTTTTAGTTAAGAGTTTAGAGTTTTTAGCTTAGAGTCTTAGCTTAGAGTTTTTGTTGAAGCTCTAGTTTAGTTTAGTTTTAGTTAAGAGTTTATAGTTTTAGCTTAGAGTCCTAGCTTAGAGTTTTTGTTAGAGTTTTCGTTTAGTTTTAGTTTTAGTTAAGAGTTTAGAGTTTTAGCTTAGAGTCTTAGCTTAGAGTTATAGTTAGAGATGAAGTTTAGTTTTAGTTATAGTTAAGAATTTAGAGTTTTTAGCTTAGAGTCATAGTTTAGAGTTTTTGTTAGAGTTCTAATTTAGTTTAGTTAAGAGTTTAGAGTTTTATCATAGAATCATAGCTTAGAGTTGTTGTTGAAGTTAAAGTTTAGTTTAGTCATAGTTAAGAATTTAGAGTTTTTAGCTTAGAGTCTTAGCTTAGAGTTTTACTTAGAGTTCTAGTTTAGTTTAGTTTTAGTTAAGAGTCTAGAGTTTTATCTTAGAGTCTTAGCTTAGAGTTTTTGTTGAAGTTCTAGTTTTAGTTTAGTTAAGAGTTTAGAGTTCTACCTTAGAGTCTTAGCTTAGAGTTTTACGTAGAGATGAAGTTTAGTTTAGTTATAGTTAAGGGTTTAGAGTTTTAGCTTGGAGTCTTAGCTTAGAGTTTTTAGTTAGAGTTCTAGCTTAGTTTAGTTTCTCCACGTTTAAGTTAGGTTAGATTAGGTTAACTTATCATGAGCGCTCGTGATAAGCTAACCTAATCTAACCTAACTTAAACGTGGAGAAACCTAAGCTCTAACCTAACCTAATCTAACCTATGGTTTTGGTATTTCTATGCAATATTGTGTAATTTTGTGGTTATGCTAGTTTAGACTAAACTTCAACTCTAACTAAATCTCTAAGCTAAGATTCTAGGCTAAACCTCTAAGCTATAACTCTTAACTAAAACTAAACTAAACAATAACTCTAACTAAAACTCTAAGCTAAGACTCTAAGCTAAAACTATAAACTCTTAACTATAACTAAACTAAACGAAACTTCAACCCTAACTAAAACTCTAATGAAAAACTTTACGGTAAAACTCAAAACTCATAACTAAAACTAAACTAAACTAGAGCTCTAAATAAAACTCTAAGCTAAGACTTTAAGGTAAAACTCTAAACTCTTAACTAAAACTAAAGTAAGCTAAAACTCTAACTAAAACTCTAAGCTAAGACTCCAAGCTAAAACTCTAAACCCTTAACTATAACTAAACTAAACTTCAACCTACGTAAAACTCTAAGCTAAGACTCTAAGGTAGAACTCTAAACTCTTAACTAAACTAAACTAGAACTTCAACAAAAACTCTAAGCTAAGACTCTAAGATAAAACTCTAAACTCTTAACTAAAACTAAACTAAACTAGAACTCTAAGTAAAACTCTAAGCTAAGACTCTAAGCTAAAAACTCTAAATTCTTAACTATGACTAAACTAAACTTCAACAAAAACTCTAAACTATGCCTCTAAGCTAAAAACTCTAAATTCTTAACTATAACTAAACTAAACTTCATCTCTAACTATAACTCTAAGCTAAGACTCTAAGCTAAAACTCTAAACTCTTAACTAAAAACTAAACTAAACTAAAACTCTAACAAAAACTCTAAGCTAGGACTTTAAGCTAAAACTATAAACTCTTAACTAAAACTAAACTAAACTAGAGCTTCAACAAAAATTCTAAGCTAAGATTCTAAGCTAAAAACTCTAAACTCTTAACTAAAACTAAACTAAACTAGAACTCTAACAAAAACTCTAAGCTAAGATTCTAAGCTAAAATTCTAAACTCTTAACTAAAACTAAACTAAACTAGAACTCTAACTAAAACTCTAAACTATGACTCTAAGGTAAAACACCAAACTCTTAACTAAAACTAAACTAAACTAGAACTCTAACAAAAACTCTAAGCTAAGACTCTAAGCTAAAAAACTTTAAACTCTTAACTAAAACTAAACTAAACTAGAACTCTAAGCTAAAACTCTAAGCTATGACTCTAAGATAAAACAGCAAACTCTTAACTAAAACTAAACTAAACTAGAACTCTAACAAAAACTCTAAGCTAAGACTCTAGGCTAAAAAGCTCTAAACTCTTAACTAAAACTAAACTAAACTAAAACTCTAAGCTAAGTCTCGAAGGTAAAACTCCAAACGCTTAACTTTATCTAAACTAAACTAGAACTGTAACAAAAACTCTAAGCTAAGACTCTAAGCTAAAACTCTAAACTATTAACTAAAACTAAATTAAACTAGAACTTCAACAAAAACTCTAAGCTAAGACTCTAAGCTAAATACTCTAAACTCTTAACTAAAACTAAAATAAACTAGAACTCTAACAAAAAACTCTAAGTTAAACTCTAAGCTAAAATTCTAAACTCTTAACTAAAACTAAACTAAACTAGAACTCTAACTAAAACTCTAAGCTAAGACTCTAAGGTAAAACACTAAACTCTTAACTAAAAGTAAACTAAACTAGAACTCTAACTGAAACTCAATGGTAAAACATCAAATTCTTAACTAAAATTAAACTAAACTAGAACTCTAACAAAAACTCTAAGCTAAGACTTAGCTAAAACTCGAAACTCTTAACTAAAACTTAACCAAACTATAGCTTTAAGTAAAACTCTAAGCTATGACTCTAAGCTAAAAATCTAAATTCTTAACTGTAACTCTATGGTTAAACTCTAAAACTCTTAGCTAAAACTAAATTAAACTAGAACTCTAAATAAAACTAAGCAAAGACTCTAAGCTTAAAACTTTAAACTCTTAACTAAATCTAAACTAAACTAGAACTCTAATTAAAACTCTATGTCTAAGCTAAAACTCTAATCTAAAACTAAACTAAACTAGAACTTCAACATGAACTCTAAACTAAGACTCTAAGCTAAAAGCACTAAACTCTTAACTAAAACTAAACTAAACTAGAACTCTAACAAAAACTCTAAGCTGAGACTCTAAGCTAAAACTCTAAACTCTTAAGTAAAACTAAACTAAACTAAAACTCTAAGCTAAGTCTCTAAGGTAAAACTCCAAACTCTTAACTATAACTAAACTAAACTAGAACTCTAACAAAAACTATAAGCTAAGACTCTAAGCTAAAACACTAAACTCTTAACTAAAACTAAACCAAACTAGAACTCTAACAAAAACTCCAAGCTAAGACTCTAAGCTAAAACTCTAAACTCTTAACTAAAACTAAACTAAACTAGAACTCTAATTAAAACTCTAAGTCTAAGCTAAAACTCTAAACTAAACTAGAACTTCAACAAAAAACTCTAAACTAAGACACTAAGCTAAAAACTCTAAACTCTTAACTAAAACTAAACTAAACTAGAACTCTAATAAAAACACTAAGATATAAAACTCTAAACTCTTAACTAGAAGTAATCTAAACTAGAACTCTAACAGAAACTCTAAGCTAAGACTCTAAGTTAAAAACTCGAGACTCTTAACTATAACTAAACTAAACTAGAACTCTAACACAAACTATAAGCTAAGACTCTAAGCTAAAACTCTAAACTCTCAACTAAAACTAAACTTAACTAGAACTCTAACTAAAACTCTAAGCTAAGACTCTAAGCTAAAAACACTAAACTCTTAACTATAACTTTGCTAAACTATAACTAACTTTAACTAAAACTCTAAGCTATGACTCTAAGCTAAAACTCTAAACTCTTAACTAAAACTAAACTAAACTAGAACTCTAACAAAAACTCTAAGGTAAGACTCTAAGCTAAAACTCGAAACTCTTAACTAAAACTTAACTAAACTACAACTTTAAGTAAAAGTCTAAGCTATGACTCTAAGCTAAAACTCTAAATTCTTAACTATAACTAAACTAAACTTCAACTCTAACTAGAACTCTAAGCTAAGACTCTATGGTAAAAACTCTAAACTCTTAACTAAAACTAAACAAGACTAGAACTCTAACAAAAACTCTATGCTAAGACTCTAAGCTAAAAACTCTAAACTCTTAACTAAAACTAAACTAAACTAAAACTCTAAGCTAAGTCTCGAAGGTAAAACTCCAAACGCTTAACTATATCTAAACTAAACTAGAACTCTAACAAAAACTCTAAGCTAAGACTCTAAGCTAAAACTCTAAACTCTTAACTATTACTAAACCAAACTTCAACTCTAACAAAAACTCTAAGCTAAGACTCTAACCTAAAACTCTAAACTATTAACTAAAACTAAACTAATCTAGAACTTCAACAAAAACTCTAAGCTAAGACTTTAAGCTAAAAACTCTAAACTCTTAACTAAAACTAAAATAAACTAAAACTCTAACAAAAACTCTAAGCTAAGACTCTAAGCTAAAATTCTGCAATTTTTAATTCAAAAGTTTATTCTCTCTTAGAAATAATTTATTTTAGTTACAAAAGATTTTTTAAACCAATTAATTTCCTTTAAAATGAGCCATTGAACAACTTTCTACGATGTTCCAGTGCCAAGCTATCTCTGGAAAACAAGAAGAAAAAAAAATGTCCCGTTTAGGCAGAATGTTGTAGTAGCTGCCACTTTTCTTGATTTTCAAGCCAATATATTTCCCTTGCTGTTCAAGCCAAGGGACAGAAAGTTTACTATACAGGGGTTTCGGACAAGGCGGTTCTAATGGTGTACTTTTTGTTTTGATCTGACTCCTTTTTTGGGAGCTATGGGTTTTTATATTTCTTAACATTGGACGTGATCGTCTCTTACTAGGTTGCTAGCTACCGCTGCAACCCGGATTGCTATTCACCGCTGCAACCCGGATGGCCGAGTGGTCCAAGGTGCTGATGTTAGCCACCAGTCTCTTCGGAGGCGTAGGTTTAAATCTTACCGCCGGTATACGATTATGATTTATGTACAAAAATCAAATATCTTCGAAAAGACTGCAGTATGAAAAGACATCAAAAATGCAGTTTTTAGTGGAAAAATTTATTCTCTTTTAGAAATAATTTATTTTAGTTACAAAAGATTCTTAACCCAATTATTTTTCTTAAAAATGAGCCATTGAACAACTGTCTACGATGTTCCAGTGCCAAGCTATATGTGGAAAAGAAAAAAAAATATGCCGTTTTGGCAGAATGTTGTAGTAGCTGCCACTTTTCTTTATTTTCAAGCCAATATATTTCCCTTGCTGTTCAAGCCAAGAGACAGAAAGTTTCCTATACAGGGGTTTCGTACAAGGCGGCTCTAATACCTGTTTATGTAAAAAAAAATTAGAAACAGGAAAAAGCCTATGGCTTTTTTTTATTTGGTATAGTAAGAGACAAACCTCAAAAAGTCAGACAGCTAAATTCCCCTCAAATGATAATTTTATTATCTTAACTTTTAGTTACTGTTTGCCGTGGTTTGTTCTTTACTAGGTATTCAGCTATAACCGATGAAACTAGTATAGGCTCCATTTCTAATGAACCGTATCGGTCCTTTATGTATAAATACCAAACACTGTAATTAGAATAGGGATAAATACGAAGAAAATTATAACTCATCATTCCTAAAATGCGGAACGTCTCCATGGAGCCATTGAGCCTTTTTGGGGATTTTAATGTAATTTAAATATAAGTGTACTATCCTATACTTTAGTTAAGTGGCCTATAAAAAAAGTATAGACAAGAGGTCGTTCTTTATTATAATAAAAAATTGATTTTATTTTTAAAAAATTATGTACAAATGTGCAATAGATCTAGAGATTTCCTATAAAATGAGCCATTGAACAACTCTCTACAATGTTTCCAGTGCCAAGCTATCTGTGGAGAAGAAGAAAGAAAAAAAAAGATGCCGTTTGTGGAGAATAAACTTGGTTAAAGTCAATTTTCGTGATTTTCAAGCCAATATATTTCCCTTGCTGTTCAAGCCAAATGACAGAAAGTTTACTATTCAGGGATTTCCGACATGGCAGTTCTAATGGTGTACTTTTTGTTTTGATCTGACTTTTTTTTTAGGAGTTATGGGTTTTTATATATCTTAACATTGGACGTGATCTTCTCTTAAGAGGTTGATAGCTACCGCTGCAACCCGGATCAGGCTCTTAACTTTTGATGGGTAACATTGAAGTTGATGAAACTTACATATTTAATGTCAGCGTAAAAATCCAATTCTTTTGATGTATCTATTGGTATCACAATTCTTTTTTTTTTAGAGTTTTTGTTTACTATTGAGACGAGTCGCTCATACTCGTCTACTTTGAGTCAAAACAAAACCTGGATCAGTTCTTAAAAGTTTCTGTGAAAGTTGGATACGAAAAAATTTCTGCACAAGCATTTGTATATCTCCCAAAGCGTTGTTTCTCATGTCATAAGACTTGGCATCTGGCCTCGCAGTGCTCTAATCGGGCCCTCTGCTCTCGCTGTGGATCATGCAATCACACCTCAAACAGTGCCTCTCCGTGTTCGGAAAAAAGGTTCTGTCTAGAATGTAAAGTTACCGGCCATACTTGTTACAGCGTAAAGTGTCCTAACAACAACCGTCAACTAGCAAAGCCCATGGTATGACATGGATGTGTCTACTGCTACGCAAGCTGTACTTTCGTGGAATATTAATGGGGGACTTTTAGTCAAAATTCCTGTAATAAAAGGTTTGCTTTCGAATTGTGACGTATTGTGCTTGCAAGAGCATTTTTTGACGAGTCATAGTTTAGGCCTTCTGAAAATTGACAATAATTTTACTAGCTATTCGGTGCCCGCTAAACGATCCGCTTCTAGTGGCCGCCCCTCGGGTGGTATTGCGATGCTTGTTAGGACCTCGTGCCGGTCGAGTATTTTTGATTCATGTGATTTTTTTCTTGCTGTCCGTGTAAAAGAGTATGTTATTGTAAACGTCTATCTCCCAACAGATTATCGCAATAACCGATCGGAATTTTTATTTACTTCTGCGTGTGAGAAACTAGGGTCTTGCCTTTCAAAGATTCGCCTGTTAGGTAAGTGTTGTATTATTATAGGAGATTTTAACTGTGATTTAACTGACGCCTCGTTATGCGTACTTCTAAATTGTCTGGTATTTTTGTCGATTGGCTTAGGATATTGCCGAAAGATCTTGATTACACTTACACACACCATTCAAGTCACGTATCGAACCTTGACCATGCAGTTTCTTCTATAAATCTCCAAGTGTCACCTGTTCACGTCGTTACTGATTTCCAACTATCAGACCACCTTCCAATATCTGCATCTATTTATTGTTCCTCTGCTCAGTCTACTCCCACTACACAACCACATCAGCCCGCGCCCAATTTTACAGGGATTGGAAAATATCCAAGATGACCTTTTTGTTGTAGTAACTAATTCTGTCCTACATAAAATTCATGTTCCGTTCCAGCTGCTCATGGAAAATCCGCAAGTTGATGCAAATGAAATACGGATGTTGCTAGATATCTATCTTGCACAAATTTTTCATGCTCTGCGATGCGCAGAAAAAACCAGTATACCTCTTAAACGTATACGTCGGGGTGTCACAAAGCACTGGTCCAGTAATCCGAGCCTAGTTGAAGCTTGGAGAAAATCCAAATTTTGGCACCATTTGTGGCTCCAGTGCGACCGTCCTCGCTCTGACTGGGTTTCTGACATTCGTCTTTCTACCAAAAGAAATTTTGCAAGAGAACTATGTATCCACATGAACCAGATAGTTGAAGAGACATCCCAGCAAGCTTCTCTGTCCCAACCTTCCTTCTGGAGAAATGTATCAAGAGATCCTCCTAGGGCCCACCTATTTGCTCAAGTTATTCTTGATTCCGAAGGGAATTCATACTTCTCTGCTGAATTCTCCCCACCAGATGCCGCCCTACAGTCCGAATATGAAGATGAGCTTGATAAATTTCTGTCTAGGTAGCCAACCGACAATTTTGTTGCTTCAGCTGATTCTGTGCTGCGAGCAATCCAACGCCTAAAGCGTAAGAAATCTTCTGGCATCTATAAAATAAGTGCTCTTCACATTCTGCATGGAAGCGAGCTGCTGGTAAACCCTATTGCTCTTTTGATGCAGATGATTGTTACCCAAGGAGTTGTACCGTCTTCTTTCTCAATCGGAGATCTCACTCCAATTCCAAAGAAAGGTAAACTCGCAACCCAGTGCTCGTCCTTCCGCCCTATAACAGTGGCTACTACCTTTTGTAAGCTTTTTGAACTTCTGTTCATTGACCAACTAAACGTAAAATGCTATGTTCCACCTAACCAATTTGGATTCCAGCCACGTCTCGGTTGTGCCCACGCTTTGTCGGTTGTCGCTAACGCATTGATCGATGCTGATGCAATCAGGTGAAACTCTCGTGTTGGCTGGGCATGATGTTCATAAAGCGTTCGAATCTCTCATTCACGCCGCTCTGCTACTCCATGAAGCAAAACGTGGAGTGAGCCCCTCATATATCAGAGCCCTTCGAGACATGTATTATCGTTTGAAAAAGTTCGCTTAATACTTCACCCATAAGCTAAAGTTGACGGCTCTCAAGTCTATGCACCAACCCCTAATATTTTTGTCAATGTCAAAAAAGGTATCCGTCAAGGTGCTGTTTCTTCCCCTTCACTCTTCAATAATGGAGATCTTGATGCACAGTCAGTTGTTCCCACATCATTCATCTTTGCCAGTCTTGATTTATTCTCTCGTATGTTATGCAGACGACATTCTGAATGTGAGCCGCACTATCCAGCGCACAAGCGAGATTTTCGCAACGCTACAATCTGAGTATGCAAAACTAGGTCTTTAGTTCAATGCTGAAAAGTCCGAAGTTGTATTCTTCAATTGGAAGCAAGCGTCGCCTAGGGATATTCCTCTCGGAAATAGTAGGATTTAGCCAGTAGATCATATCACCTACCTCGGTCCTCCCATTGGTTCGTCAGTACTGCACACGCGACAACTATTAATTGCTCACATTGAGCGTAGAGTTGAGTTATCATATGCTTCTTTTGTAACTAATAAGTTACGGTTCAACCGCCATCTTCTCTCGAAACTTTTTAACTCTATCGCTCTACCACATTATTTGTACATATCACCGTTTTGGAAAATGCTCACAAATTCTGATAAGTCAAAAATTTCGTTCAGTTTTCTTCCGGTTCGCAAAATATCTTTTACGTTTTCCCTCTTGGACGCGCAATTCTTATCTGATTAGAAAAATGCAGCATTGCTGACCCCATTATAGCTGTGGAAAAAGCAAATTCGTGCTTATAATTCCCGCTTAATGAAGTTGAATCATCCCTGTCGTCAGTATTGCCCATTAGTTAAGATGTACTTTTTTTTTTTTTTTTTTTTTTTTTTTTTTTTTTTTTTTTTTTTTTTAAGTGTTTGTTTTAGCGCTTAATGTAATTGTTGCAGTTTTTAAACTGACTGATGATTTAGTCTCTTTTCGTATGAGTTTAATTTAAGTGACGCTGGTTATTCTCAATTTTGATGTCATTTTTTTTTTTGATAACATATTGCGTATATTACTAATAATAGAGTGTTTATTAATTATCGGTTCTTTTAAGCATATTGCTTTAAGTAAATTTGTAAAAGGATCCGTGATTGAATAATTTCCTTGTTTCTGTTATTTATGTATATCGGAGTAAATGAATCATTTGTTGAGAGTGATCTGAGTTCAAGACCAGCGGGCGCAAGTGTCGTCTAACTGTTTTTACCGTTTCTTGTCATATTTTACACTAGTTAATATGATTATCTTTTTTATCTGTATATCTTTTTAATTCACTGTTGATTTTTTTTTTTTTTTTTTTTTTTTTTTTTTTTTTTTTTTTTTTTTTTTTTTTTTTTTTTTTTTTTACCAATTACGGCTTGATGCAATGATGTTCATATTATATATGTTTGTTCAGTATTTAGGAGCACAAAAAAAAAGAAAAGAAACATGTCGCGTACCTACAGAGCAGTGTATAATTGTGTTTTTCTTTCTCGTTTTGTGTAGTTTGTTCTAAGTGCTGATTTAGATCTTAGCTCCAGCGTTCGTCACTACAAACCACATGTATAACTCCTAAGTTTGTGTGTATTGCTTTTTTTTTGTTTTGCTTATTGCTCCGTCTTTTCCTTTTTTGTATGACGGGTTTTCCAATAAATAATAATAATAATATAGAGTTTGTTACCATCA
>CM051264.1:20640203-20827703 GCA_027921565.1 Artemia sinica | reverse complement strand
CACACTATCACACTATAACTACTATCAGACACCCATCTGTCATCGCTCCATCCCCCCACAAAACACTTTTTAAACATTTCTTGTTAAAAATTTACAATTCAAGTCATTCATTCGGGTTTTCACATACAATTCTGCCCACAGTATCACACTATAACTACTCTAAGTCAACCCTCTATCATCGCACCATCTCTCCGCAAAACACTTTCAGACATTTCTTGTTAAAATTTTATTTTCATCTCATTCATTTGAATTTTCGCAAGCAATTCAGCCAAGAGTGTGGCACTACAACTACTCTAAGACATCCCTTTGTCATCACCCATCCCCCCACAAAACACTTTTCAGACGTTTTTTTATTGTTAAAAATTTTATTTTCAACTCATTCATTCAGATTTTCGCAAGTAGCTCACAACAGAGTACAGCACTATAACTACTCTAAGAAACCCCTCTGTCATCGAGCCATCTCCCCACAAAAAAATTTTCAGACATTTCTTGTTAAAAATTTTATTTTCAACTCATCCATTTGTATTTTCGCAAACAATTCAGTCCAATATACCACCCTATAACTACTCTAAAAAACCCTCTGTCATCGTCCCATCTCCCCATAAAACACTCTTAGACATTTCTAAAAAAAAAAATTCATGTCATTTATTCGGATTTTTGCAAGCAATTCAGTCCATCCCCCCACAAAACACTTTCCAGACATTTCTTGTTAAAAATTTTAGTTTCAAGTCAATCATTCGGGTTTTCACGAGCAATTCAGCCCTCAGTATCACACTATAACTACTCTAAGTCACCCCCCTATCATCGCCCCATCTCCCCATAAAACACTTTTCAGACGTTTGTTGTTAAAAATATCATTTTAAATTCATTCATTTGGATTTTTATAAGCAATTCAGCCGACAGTAAGGCACTATAACTACCCTAAGATACACCTTTGTTATCGCCCGATCCCCCCACAAAACATTTTTCAGACATTTTCTTGTTAAAAATTTTATTTTCAACTCATTCATTCAGATTTTCGCAAGCAATATACGCCAAAGTACAGCACTATAACTACTCTAAGACATCCCTCTGCTGTCAAGCCATCTCTCCACAAAACATTTTTCAGACATTTCTTGTTACAAGTTTTATTTTCAACTCATCCATTTGGATTTGCCAGCAATTCAGTCCACACTACCAGACTATAACTACTTTAGGACACCCCTCTGTCATCGCCCCATGTCTCCACACGACACTTTTCAGACATTTCTTGTTGAAAATTTTATTTTCAGGTCACTCATTCGGGTTTTTACGAGCAATTCAGCCCACAGTGTCACACTATAAATACTCCAAGTCACTCCTCTGTCATCACCCCAAATCTTCCCACAAAACACTTTTCAGGACTTTTCTTGTTAAAACATATATTTTTCAAGTCATTCATTCAGATTTTCACAAGCAATTCAGACCAGACTACCATACTATAACCACTCTTAGAAACCCCTCTGTCATTGCCCCCAATATCCCCACAAAACACTTTTCCGACATTTCTTTTTAAAAATTTTATTTTTAAGTCGGTCATTTGGATTTTCGTGAGCAATTCAGCCCACAGTACAGCACTATAACTACTCTATGACACCCCTCTGTCATCGACCCCAACCTCTCTACAAAATTTTTATACGTTTGTGGTTAAAAATTTTATTTTCAAATCATTCATTCAGATTTTTGCAAGCAATTCAGCCCACACTACCATACTATAACTATTCTAAGACACCCCCTCTGTCATTGTCCCCAATCTCCCCACAGAATAGTTTTCAGACAATTCTTGTTAAAAATTTTATTTTCAACTTATTCATTCGGGTTTTCGCAAGCAATTAAGTCCACAGTACAGCACTATAACTACTCTAAGACCCCTCTGTCATCACCCCATCCCCCAAAAAAACACTTTTCAGCCATTTCTTGTTAAAAATTTTATTTTACGCTCATTCATACGGATTTTCGCAAGAATTCACGCCAAAGTACAGCACTATAACTACTCTAAGATACCCCTATGTCATCCAGCCATCTCCCCACAAAACATTTTTCAGACATTTCTTGTTAAAAATTTTATTTTCAACTCATTACTTTGGATTTTCGCCTGCAATTTTACCCAAACTACCGCACTATAACTTCTGCAAGACACTCCTCTGTCATCGCCCCATCTCCCAACAAAACACTTTTCAGACATTTATTGTTCAAAATTTTAATTTAAAGTCATTCATTCGGGTTTTCACGAGCAATTCAGCCCACACTATCAAACTATAACTACTCTAAGTCACCCCCTCCTAGCTATCATTGCCGAATCTCCTCACAAAACACTTTTCAGACATTTCTTGTTAAAAATTTTATTGTCAACTCATTCATTTGGATTTTCGCAAGCAATTCAGCCCACATTCCGGCACTACAACTACTCTAAGACACCCCTCTGTCATCGCCCCATCCCCCATCTTAATACTTTTCAGACATTTCTTATTAAGAATTTTATTTTCAACTCATTCATTCAGATTTTCACAAGCAATTCACGCCAAAGTGCAGTACAACTACTGTAAGACCCCCCCCCCCTCTGTCATCGAACCATCTCCCCATAAAAACATTTGTCAGACATTTTTTGTTACAAATTCCATTTTCAACTCATTCATTTGGATTTTCGTAAGTAATTCAGCCCACATTCCGGCACTACAACAACTCTAAGACACCCCTCTGTCATCGCCCCATCCCCCAACTTAATACTTTTCAGACATTTCTTATAAAGAATTTTATTTTCAACTCATTCATTCAGATTTTCACAAGCAATTCACGCCAAAGTACAGTACAGTAACTACTCTAAGACCCCCCTCTGTCATCGAACCATCTCCCCATAAAACATTTTCAGACATTTTTGTTACGAATGCCATTTTCATCTCATTCATTTGGACTTTCGCAAGCAATTCAGTCCACGCTACAAGTCTATAAGTACTCTAAGACACCCTCTGTCATTGCCCCCATCTCTCCACACAACTTTTTTCAGACATTTCTTGTTAAATGTGTTATGTTCAAGTCATTTTTTTCGGGTTTTCACGAGCAATTCAGTCCACAGTACAGCATTATAATTACTCTAAGACACCCTCTGTCATCCCCTCCAATATCACCAAAAAACAGTTTTCAGACATTTTTGATAAAAATTTTATTTGGAACTCATTCATTCGGATTATCACAAGCAATTTCTGCTACAGTACAGCACAATAACTACTCTAAGATACCCCTTTATAATCGAGCCATCTCCCAAAACAACATTTTTCAGACATTTCTTGTTATAAATTTTCTTTTCAACTTATTCATTTCGATTTTCGCAAGCGATTCAGCCCACACTACAACACTATAACTTCTCTAAAACACCCCTCTGTTATCTCCAAAAAAATCGCTTTTCAAACATTTTTGTTAAAAATTTTATTTTCAAGTCATTCATTCGGGTTTTCACGAGCAATTCAGCCCACAGTATCACACTATAACTACTCTAGGTCAGCCCTTTGTCATGGCCCCTAATCTCTCAAAAAATCCTTTTCAGACATATCATATTAAAAATTTTATTTTCAAGTCATTCATTCGGATTTTTACGAGCAATTCAGACCAAAGTACAGCACTCTAATTGGTCTAAGACACCCCTCTGTCATCGCCCCCAATATCCCAACAAAACAATTTTCATACATTTTTCGTTAAAAATTTTATTTTCAAGTCATTCATTCCAATTTTTGCAAGCAATTCCGCCCACACTGCCACAATATATCTACTCTAAGACACCCCACTGTCATCACCCATTCTCCCTACAAAACACTTTTCAGACACTTCTTGTTAAAAATTTTATTTCCAAGTCATTCATTTGAATTTTCGCAAGCAATTCAGCCCACATTACAGCACTATAGCTACTCTAAGACCCCCCTCTGTCGGCGCCCCATCTCCTCAGAAAACAATTTTAAAAATTTCCTGTTAAACATTTTATTTCAACTTATTCATTCGGGTTTTCGAGAGAAACTCACACCACAATACAACACTATAACTACTCTAAGAGACCCCTCAGACATCGAGCCATCTCCCCGCAAAACATTTTTCAGGCTTTTCTTGTTAAAATTTTATTTTCAACTCTTTTATTTGGATTTTCACAAGCAATTCAGTCCAAACTACCACACTATAAACTACTCTAAGACACCCCTCTGTCATCGCCCCATTTCTCCAAAAACACTTTTTAGACATTTCTTGTTAGAAAAATTTTTTCAAGTCATTTATTTGGATTTTTGCAAGCAATTCAGTCCACACTATCACACTCTACTCTAAGAAATCCCTCTTTCAACGCCCCATTCCCCAAAAAACACTTTTCAGACGTTTCTTCTTGAAAATTTTATTTTCAACTCATTCATCCAGATTTTTGTAAGCAATTTACGCCACATTAAAGCACTATAACTACTCTAAGACACCCTTCTGTTATAGAGCCATCTCCCCACTAAACATTTTTCAGACATTTCTTGTTAAAAATTGTATTGTCAAGTCATTCATTCGAGTTTTTTCACGAGCAATTCCGCCCACAGTATCAGACTGTAAACTACTCTAAGTCAACCCTCTGCCATCGTCCCCCAATCTCCCAAAAAAAACCTTTCAGAAGTTTCTTGTTAAAATTTTATTTTCAAGTCATTCATTCGAAATTTCATTCATTCCACAGTACAGCACTATAACTACTCTAAGACACCCTCTGGCGTTGCCCCCAATCTCCCCACAAAACAAATTTTCAGACATTTCTTGTAAAAACTTTTATTTTCAAGTCATTCTTTTGGATTTTCGCATTCAATTCACCCCACACTACCACAATATCAAAACTACTCTAAGACACCTCACTGTCATCGACTCATCTCCCCACAAAACAATTTTCAGACATTTTTTGTTAAAATTTTATTTTCTAGTCATTCATTCGGATTTTCGCCAGCAATTCAGCCCACATTACAGCACTATAAACTGCTCTATTACACCCCTCTTTCGGCACCCTCTCTCCTCACAAAAACACTTTTCAAACATTTCCTGTTGAAAATTTTATTTTTAACTCATTCATTTGGGTGTTTGCGAGCATCTCCCAACAAAACACTTTCCAGACATTTCTTGCTAAAATTCAACTCATTTATTCAGGTTTTCGCGAGTAATTCAGCCTATAGTACAGCACTATAACTGCAAAAAGACACCCCTCTGTCATCGCCCCATCCCCCCACAACAAACTTTCCAGACATTTCTTGATAAACATTTTATTTTCAACTCATTCTTTCGGATTTTCGCAAATAATTTCACGCCACAGTACAGCTCTATAACTACTCAAAGACAACCCTCTGTCATTGAGCCATCCCCCCACAAAACATTTTACAGACAATTCTCGTTAAAAAAAAAATTTCAACCCATTTATTCGGATTTTTGCAACTCAGTCCACACTACCACGCTATATCTACTCTAAGACACCCCTATGTCATCGCCCCTTCCCCCCAAAAAACACGTTTCAGAAATTCCTTGTTAAAAAAAAATTTTCTAGTCATTTGTTTGGTTTTTGCAAGTAATTCACCCCTCAATACAGAACTATAACCACTCTAAGACACCCTTCTGGTCATCACCCCATATACCCACAAAACACTTTTCAGACATTTCTTGTTAAAAATTTTATGTTCAAGTCATTCATTACGGTTTTCATGAGGACTTCAGCCCACAATATCACACTATAACCACTCTAGGTCACCCTTCTGTCATCACCCCCAGTCTCCCCAGAAAAATACTTTTCAGACATTTTTTGTTAAAAATTTTATTTTCAAGTCATTCATTCGGATTCACATGAGCAATTCAGCCCACAGTACACACAGCAATTCTCAAGCAATTCACAACCCACACAATCACACTATAACTACTCTAAGAAACCCCTCTTTCATCAACCCCAATTTCCCCACAAAACAATTTTCAGACATTTCTTGTTAAACATTTATCAACTCATTCCTTTGGGTTTTTGCAAGCAATTCAGCTTACAGTACAGCACTATAACTACCAAACCCTCTGTCGTCGCCCCCAGTCTCCCCACAAAACACTTTTAAGACCTTTCTTGTTAAAAATTTTATTTTCAAGTCATTCATTCGGATTTTCATGAGCAATACAGCCCACAGTACACACAACAAGTCAAAAAGCAATTCAGCCCACACTATCACACTATAACTACTCTAAGAAACCCCTCTTTCATCGACCCCAATCTCCCCATAAAACAATTTTCAGACATTTCTTGTTAAAAATTTAATTTTCATGTCATTCTTTCGGATTTTCGCAAGCAAATCGGCCCACACTATAGCTACTCTAATAGACTTCCCTGTTATCTCCTCATATCTCCAAAAAACACTTTTTAGACATTTCTTGTTAAAAATTTTATTTTCAACTCATTTATTTTCGGATTTTGCAAGTAATTCACGCCACAGTAAAGCACTATAACTACTCTAATACACCCTTCTGTCATCAACCCATCTCCACAAAACCCTTTTCAGACATTTCTTGCACAATTTTACTTCTACTCACTCATTGGAGTTTCCCTGAGTAATTCAGCCCACAGTACAAACTACAACTACTCTAAGACACCCCTCTGTCATCACCCCATCCCCCCACAAAATACTTTACAGACATCTGTGTTTAAGACTTTTATTTTCAACTCATTCATTCGAAAATTCACAAGCAATCCATGCCACAGTACAGCACTGTGACTACTTTAAGACACCCCTTGTGATCAAATCATCTCCCCACAACTCATTTTCAGACATTTCTTGTTAAAAATTTTATTTTCTACTCATTTATTTAGATTTAAGCAAGAAATTCAGCTCACACTAGCACACTATAACTGCTCTAAGCACCCGTCTATCATTTTCCCTATCTCCCCAGAAAACACTTTTAAGACATCTCTTGTTAAAATTTTTATTTTCAAGTCATTCATTCGGATTTTTGCAAGCAATTCAGTCTACATACTAACACACTATAACTACTCTAAGACACCCCTGTGTCATCGCCCCATCCCCCCAAAAAATATGTTTCAGAAATTTCTTGTTAAAAATTTTATTTTCAAGGCATTCATTAGGATTTTCGCAAGTATTTACGTCACGCTACAGTACAACACTATAGCTATTCTAAGATACCCCTCGGTATCGCCCATCTCCCCACAAATCACTTTTCAAAACATTCATGTTAAAAATTTTATTTTCATCTCATTCATTCGGGTTTTCGTGAGAAATTCACGCCGCAGTACAGTACTATAACTACTACTCTTACACTCTGTCGTCACGTCACCCCATCTCCCCAAAAAACACTTTTCAGACATTTTCTTGTTAAAAAATTTTTATTTTCAACTCATTCCTTTGGTTTTTTGCAAGCAATTCAGCCCACACTACAGCACTATAACTACCAAAAAACACCCCCTCTGTCGTCTCTCCATCTCCCCACACAAAACACTTTCCAGACATTTTTTGCTAGAATTTTACTTCAACTCATTCATTCAGGTTTCAGCGAGTAATTTAGCCCACACTAGAGGGCTATAACTACTATAAGAAATCCCTCTTTCAGCGCCCCCATTCCCCCAAAAAACACTTTTCAGACGTTTCTTCTTAAAAATTTTATTTTCAACTCATTCGTTCGGATTTTTGTAAGCAATTTACGCCACATTAAAGCACTATAACTACTCTAAGACACCCTTCTGTTATTGAGCCATCTCCCCACTAAACATTTTTCAGACATTTCTTGTTAAAAATTTTATTTTCAACTCGTTCATTTGGATTTTTACAAGTGATTCAGCCCACACTACCAAAACTATAAACTACTCTAGGACACCCCTCTGTCATCGCCCCCATACCCCACAAAACACTTTTCAGACACTTCTTGTTAAATTATACTTTCAAGTCATTCATTTGGATTTTCGCAAGTAATTCACGCCACAGTACAGCACAATAACTACTTTAGGAAACCCTTCTGTCATCGCCCCATCTCCCCACAAAACAATATTAGACATTTCTTGTTAAAAAAATTTTTCAGCTCATTCATTGGATTTTTGTAAGCAATTCAGCCCACCCGACCACAGTATAACTACTCTCTAGCTTTAAATCTTCTATTAGATCTTGACCTGTCAAGACGTCTTGTTTTGAAATATATGACGCTTGTGATTTTTAAGTGAAGATGCGAGATTAGCCTTGTGAACTTTTCTCTAGCAATTACCAGGGCTAATCCTGGCATAGGATTCCAGGTTGTAGCTTAAGATATAGCTTCTAATTCAAGGTCTGTCTCGTTTTTATTCCTTAGCTTAGAATGTCCCATCCTTGTAATGAATGCTACAGAAAATGTGGAACTGGGTCTTTCCAGTGTTCTATGTGCAAGTCTTGGTTGCACCCTGCTTTTGCTGGCATAACAAAACGTAATTCCCATACAAACCCTAATTGGTTATACATTCAATGCCGAGCGTCGATGGTTTTGAAATTGGCGTGATTAATAATATCGATAATCATCCAGAAGTGGTCCAACCAATCGAAGCTGTAAAGCCCCCCGTTATTTTTGATGAAGAAAATTCAACTATCTTCAACGAAAATCAGCTTGAAGGGATCGTTCGAAAATGGTATTACAATTTCCTTTACTGTACCTTGTGTTTCGAGTAATGTCAACAATAGTTCTGATGGATCGATTTATTATGCAGAAATAACAACAATCCATCAATCCCGAATTACCCCCAGAATCTATTGTTCTAGTAAAGGTAAATCAACAACCATTGGAGAAACGGCTAGTGTCTTCGAGCCCCATACCTGTGAAGATTGCCTAAAAAGAGATACGGAAATCGTCAATCTCGGGAAACGGATTACTAATCTTGAATTTCTTGATGATAGTTTATCTGATCTTTACGAACGTCAAAAAATGATCTTTTCAAGGACAATGAAATCAAAATGTTAATAGTCGGTTTTCAGCTAGCAATTGTTGATGGTATACCAGCATTAAAATGCCCTACACCGCCCAGTGTTTCTCCTTTAGTTAATACTTCTGCTCCAAATATGACTTACCCAAATTCTTCAAGTTGCGTAAAAAACTGTAAAACCCGTTGAACCTGAAAACGTCACTATATGCAATCAAATAAGTGCTAGTGAACTTCCTTCGTCAGAATTTCCTCAAGAGATTAAAAGGTTACGCAAACTAATCCTATTGACCTTGTTTTAAACGGAAGATAATTTTTTTTAAATCAAGTGGCAATGACACATCTTCAAAAATTGACAATGATGTCGAACTTGCAAGCTGAAATTCTCGCCCAATGCAATCATATATTAAAAATAAAGAGTTCAGTGATCTTGAGTGTAATCAACCTAATGTGTGCTTTATATTTTGAGACAATAGATGTATGTCTAGTAATTGTAAATAACTACACATTTGTAAGTTTCAAGTTTTTAGCCGTTGTATAAATAATCTGTGTAAATACCCCCACGTTGATATCTGGAAGCAATTTTTAAGAGGAAGATGCTTTGGCTGTGTGAAACCTCATATAAATTTGCCCATTAAGAGTTGTAGTAGGTTCTACAAAACTTCTAGAATCACTTCTACCACCTAGGTCTAGGGATGCATGTTTGGACACGAATTTACCTAGAAACAATGCATGCTCAGAAAAGGGGTGTGTCACATGATACAACAATGCATGACCAAAACATGTCAGACCGCTTCAAAATCGGAACCGGAATTCCATGTTATTTTTTCCATATCTGTGTCATTACGTCAGAACACTCCGATAGAACCAGCTGACCGTAATGTACAGGAGCTTCACATGGTACATTCCCTACCTGTGCGTTTGAAAATACCATGTTAATTTCCCTACCTGTGCGTTAGAAAATGCCAAGTTAATTTCTCTACCTGTGTCATAGAAACTCAATGCTAATTTCCCTACCCGTGACATAAAAAACTCAATTCTAATTTCCCTACCTGTGACATAGAATAGATTAATAGAATGCTCAGAAAGGGGGTGTGTCACATGACGTAACAATGCATGACCAGAAGCTACCAGACTGCTTTCAATGGAACCGAAATTCCATGCTATTTTTCCTACCTGGACTGTGACCTCAGAGCACTCCGATTGCTGATCGCATTGTACAGGAGCGAAGGGCTAGGAGCTTCAAATATACATTCCCTACCTGTGCCTTTTGAAAATACAATATTAATTTCCCTACCTGTGCGTTTGAAAATAACATGTTAATTTCCCTAATGACCTGTGTCATAGAAACTCAATCCTAATATCCCTATTTGTGTAATAGAAACTCAATGCCAATTTCCCTACCTGTGTCATAGAATAGATTAATAGTATGGTCAGAAAAGGGGTGCGTCACATGACGTAACAATGCATGACCAAAAGCTACCAGACAGCTTTCAACGGAACCGGAATTCCATGTCATTTTTCCTACCTTTACCTTGACCTCGGAGCACTCCGATTGCTGACCGCATTGTACAGGTGCGAGGGGCGAGGAGCTCCTCATATGGATTTCCCTACTATCATGACCATATTCCAAGTAATTGAAACATCCAGGAGTCTTGCCTGGACATGCCAAATCTTGCATGGGCAGGAATTTTTCCAGTTAGAAACATGTGCGAAGGGGCTCCCCTTGTTAATTTCCCTATTATCCCGACCACACTCCAAGTAATCGAAACATCCCAGGACTTGCCAAGGGCGGGAATCATGCCTGGGCATGCCAAATCTTTCCTGGTCATGTCAAATCTTGCCTGGGCATGTCAAATCTCGCCTGGACATATCAAATATTGCCTGTGCGTGAACCTCACCATCTAGAAACACCTGCGAAAGCCTAGGAACTCCCCATATTATTAGAACTTGTGTATTATCCCGACCATACTCCAAATAATTATCTCCGGGACTCTTGCCAAGTAGGGGAACCTTGCCAGCCAGGAACAGGTGCGAGGGGCTAGGAACTCCACTTGTTAATTTTCCTGTATGAATTTCCCTATGTGTGTGCTTGAAAGCTCTCAGGGGTTACTACTTCCAAGCCTCTGGACATTAACCTTTGGGCATTGGTGTGTGCGTGTGTTTTTTTAATGCATAAACAAAATTATAATTAAGAAAAAAAATACAGGATAAAACACCACCAGTAGAAGATACATGCTAAAAAAACAAGCATATAGTACAACTAAGATCCATTCCTGGCACTCAATACATAAGAAAAAGTTACCCCTCAACTCACATCCCATTTTCCAACCACTACAGAAAAATGTATAAGTTTAAACTATTTTACAGCCTGCATAGTCTTAATTGTCATTAAATAAACAAAAAAACTTTTTTTTCAACTGAAAGTAAGGATTAACATTAAAACTTAAAAGGAATAGAAATTATTACGAAAATGAGGGGTGTTGTCCCTCCTCAATACCTTGCTCTTTACCCTAAATTTTTAGCTTCCCCCCCCCCTTATTTGAGAATAACTCATGGAACACGAGGGCCTTTTAATTAGAATAATAAGCTATCTTAAAAGCTAGAATAAGAAACTTTACGTAAAGAGCGGTGTATTGAGAGGGGGGGCAGCCCTCATTACATTCGTAATAATTTCTGTTCATTTTAAGTTATAATGCAGCTCCTTACTTTCAGTTGAAAAAAATTATTTTCTTTATTTAATTTCTGATTGTTTTTTAAATGATGCTGGGAACTCCAGTCTATCGGCTTCCATCTTATTATCATATCAAAATAAAACCCCCATCGGCTTTCATCTTAGTTTGTTTTCAGTTAGTTCTGACAAAATTCCCAAGGCTTTTTTACGTCATCTTTTTTAAACCAAGCCTCAGACAACTTCACTTTAACCTTAAGGCATCATGAAAAATTGTTCATTCCTCTAGATGTTGAAAAAAAAAACAATTTTTTGGATTTAAAGTGAAAATGCACTTCCAAATAGACCTTATACAGTACCTCTTTTCGTGCATTTTTTTTTTGTATATCATTAAACTCTTTTCCCCCTCCCAAATTTTCTTGAATTGGGGCTGCCAATTATAACTACCCTTTTTGAATATTTTAAAGGGAAAAAAGAAACACACCCCCTCATAGATTTCCAAAAATACCCTTTTTCCTATTTTTTTTTCTAAATCTAAAAAGTCCTCGCTTTCTCTAACATTTTCCATAACTGCTGCACCAGTGAAAAATCCACAACGTTTGTTTTTAAGCATACTCCCTCTAGTGTAACATTTGTCTTGCATCTTACTTCCTTTTGAATCACTACATAATAGAAAAAATCTCTTCTACTCAAGGTAGGTCTAGGTTAATTTGGGAGAGTAAAAAAACAGGAAGGCTAGAAGACTTTAGGCTGGTTGGCTTACTGGGATAAAATATCTACTTTCTTTACCCTTTCCTGCAATTACAGTACCTTAACCCTTTCCTGCAAGAATTATGAAATAGTCAGAAAATTCCGCTTTTTTGCGTTTCCTATGTCCCTGGGCTTTGAAACTGACAAATAATGAACTAAAAAAAAATATTCCAACTATGAAATGAAATATAAGGTGGTCTCTGATAGAGACTGCTTTGACACATGTGCAGAAAAACCTCACTTCTGGTGAAAAGAACTAAAGCAGTTCTTTGTATAGTTCATGCACAATGAAACTTCACAAACTTAACACTGTCATTTTGTGCGATGGGGCTCAATATTTGTACTACATTGAGCACATCTTCTTGAAGTACCCTGGACAGGTAAGTGCTTTGATTCATCCAATCTCTTTTCCAATCTCTGATTCATCCAATCTCTCCAAAGGCTTGAATTTGGAGATAACTTTACATTTTCTGGATGGCCGACCTCCCTCACCCTTGCACGAATAACTTCCAACCAAACCAGTGACAATGCAACATCTAAAGTCCTTCAACATCAACTTGTTAGCATCTGGAATAGTGGACAACTTGAACAGGACGAAGGCATTGACCACTGTAATGCCGACGAAGTGCCACAGTAGGTGGTGCCACCCACTTTCTGTTTTTTCTGTGTATCGCATAGAGAGACATCAACATATCAGCTTTGTCTACGCAGCCCATAAACTTGTTACACTCGACGACCATGTTAGGGCACGTAACTTGGATAACAGATCCATCTTTCTCCTTCCTACCGATCTGTGTCACTTTTCCTCTTTTATGAATCGTCAAAAGAAGTTGCATACATCTTTTGTCCTTCCAGGGTACACAGTGGATTCTATTTGACCTCACAGCGTATTCCGAATCAACTCGTCTCAGCTCTTTTTGGCTTTGAGTTTGAGCAGACCTCTGCGGTTTGCACGAACTGTACCACAGCAGTGAGCTTGTTGTTGTACTGAACTGAAGAAATTGTCAAAATAAATATGATAATTTTTGCCTTCTAATCCCTTCGTAAGATCTATAACTACTCTTTCTCCAAGTCCAAACTTGGTAGTGTCAGCTAACTTCCCAGTATAAACCTGAAAATCACAAACAAAACTGTGTGCGTCTGCCCTGACCCAGATTTTGTAGCGTCATTTTTTGCGCTTCATAGATATATATTGTTTGAAAAGAATGCGTCCTTTGAGTTTGACCATTTTTTTCGTCGACGGCCTACTCTTTGGTAGGCTTGTAAGTCCTTAAAAAAGCTTTAGAGTAGTTTTTCAATCAGATGTCTGATCTTGCAGAGGTTGTCATAGTTGTCACTTCCTTCACGGGGTAGGATCAAATTGTCATTTAGATGAACGTTAGCAAGAAGCCAGCTGAAACGGCTTGTATTCATCAGCCCAGAGATGTAATTATCTCTGAGTTTATCGTGACTTGACCAGAAATCTCGATAAGATGGTACTGTCTTGACACCCATAAGAATGTTTATTGCTAAAAAAAAAAAAAACTTTCATTTCATTTCAAGTAGCTGGGTTGAACGAAATACCTTTGTGAGTAGGATATACGTTCGTTTGAAATAGGATATGATCATTCAGATCAAGATCAAACAACTTGAGGAAAAAATCAACTGCATTATGTAAAGCTTGTATCCCAATGAGCCCCGTGGTCTCGATGAGGGGCTCGACGTCTTTGACTTCAAATGTCTTATTCTACTTCTTCACTATGCCTCCAAGGGGAAGAGAATCTTCGTTGTTACTTGCTTCTGGCTCATCATTCGCTTCAGTTACTCCGTCCGCTTAGTTATCGGTTTTGTTGTCACTTGATGATAGCTTTCCAGCCAGTAAGTTGATCAGTGGTTTGGCACTAGGAACTGGAAGGTCTGGCAGACAATCATCAGCATCATCCTCTGATGACATGTCAAGTTCGGATTCTGGATCTGAAGGTGCGTCATCTAATAACTTTGAGATATCCTGTGTCTGAAAAGGACGGCGTATCAGAACGATTTAGCTGCAAAGAGCAAATTTAATTTGAGATTTTAGATGTAGACCCTTTGTGTGGAAATTGCTTGAGTTTCATTTTTTTTTTTTTTTTTTTTTTTTTTACCTGCCGAAGTGGTCTCCAGCTCAAAACTACTCCAACAAAAACAAGAAAAAAACTTTTTAGCATATGTTGCTAGGTGGTCATCGGGGTGACCTGCCCCTCATGTCCAATATCTCCTCATCGTGCTTCATATATGAAACTGTGATGCTACTAGCTCTTACTCTACTGCACAAAGAACAAATTGGCATGGAAACAACATTAAAGATATTGAAATTACCAAGTATTTTGAATTTCCCTACTTTTTCTCAAAAACAGCATGATGTCTTATCAAAACACTGAGCTATGCCTCACTAGGTTTCAATTAGGCTGCCCATCAAATTTCACCCATCAGATAACGTTGCTAGGCACATCCTAGACCGCTGGTTTCTTATTCTAATCACCTACGGTATATGGGGCAAAAAAATGAAAAGGTGGTTTCACTGAGGAACCACTTCGTCGGAAGTGGTTAAAAGAAAAGCGAGCAAAAGCTTTGGGTCGGACAAGTTTTCGTTCATGTTTTTTTTTTTAATTAGCACCAGTACCATCACACAAAGTTCCGTTCGTTCATGTTTTTTGAGGCCATTTTTATAAACGAGGCAAGCGAGTAGATTAGCCCAAAATTTAGTGCTTACATTAGCACCAAGTTTTTTGCTCTAAAAGTTTCTGCATCCCATGATACATCCGTTCGTATGATAACACCCCATGCGTATTTTCCATTTTTATAAACGAAGCCAGTGAGAAATTTTAGTGAAAGTGAAGAATTGGGTTTCGTACGGAACCCATTGTTTAGTACGCATAGGGTGGGTGGATCATTGGCCTCCCCTTAAGTTTATTGCTTCCCCCCCTGATTTTGAAGAATACCTTTTGTCAGTATTTTCACTGAAAAATTGTCTGTTCGGTAGCCAGTATAATGCAATATTTTCATCAGCAATGAAATTTCAAGTTTAATATACAGTTCTGATTCTTTAAAATACTCAAGGATGCTCAATTTTCAGTAAAGCCCTATATATTCACAATACTACAAATAAACATAGAAACAAAAAGAAACACAGTGAGTTTATTTGAACCTTATTTGCAGATAAAAGTAACATGAACAGCAAAGATTATTCAAGTTCTAGCTTGAATCTTTAGCCTACTTTCATCAGAAAAGACTGTTTTAATTTTAAGTTAATTTTTCTTTGTTTTAAAGGTTTTTAAAATATGCAACCTTGCAAGAAGATATTTGTCGAACTTAGGCGATTAAACTATGGGATTCAACACTAGCTGTTTTTTTTGTTTTTTTTTCATAAGAAATTAAATGTTGTTTTTCTTTCCACCTCTATTAAACTTCCCTTTAAAATACAAGATTTTCACATAGAGTCAAGATATTATCGTCTATATCTTTCTGGGGACAAAAAATACAAAATATTTTTCATATTTTGGAAAATGTAAACAAATTTCTAAAACTCAAAGCAAGTAATTGGACTAACGACTTTTCTTGACGGCTTAAGTTCCTGCGCCGGCCATGCAGTGTGTTGCTACATCCGGGCTCGATATCTTGGTCCCTTATTACCAAGCTAATCAAGAAGAAAAGATGAATTGAACTTGAAATGATCCAAATATATTCAAAATTGTTATTTCCCTAGTAGGGATAGCTCTGTGCAATAGTTTGTTGATTAAAACACAAGGGGCTCTGCACTTTAGGGTCCCTGACGCTTGTACACTCCTTTTGTTGTGCATTCTTTGGCCTTCGGCTTGCTTTGACTGTTAATGTGCTTACTGCGAACTCTCAGATTCCTGCATATTGCAACTACCAAATTGCTTGAAAGTGCTTATCAAACCCTTTTATACCCTGCTGTTTGTATAGCCCTCTGGTTGCAGCCTACTTGTTTTATTTATTTGACAATTTATTTCCTTATTGTGATTTGATTTTGTTGTTTTACCTGTTTTAATCCTTTGGGGTTTATTTGTGACGACTGACAGGATGGTTAATAGTCCTGTCACCCCTAACCCTAATAACTCTAGTGTAAGAATTTTGGCTTTAGGTATTGAAGGTCCAAATGAGACAAGTAGGTTATTGACATTAGGCAGTAGAATAGTTATTGCCAAAAAAACTGTTTCAACATCTCCAAAATCATGAGCGCAGGGGCCATTATAGCAAAATGTTAGAAATACTTGGACCAGATGGCTCCATTATCATAATAGTTGTGAACCAGTCAGTAGCTGCTGCTATACTCTCTATTTCAGATAGAGTAGTAAATGGATGTAAGGTAAAGTTTGTGCTTGGTCCTAGCTCTAAACCTGCTTTAATCAGAAACAGAATTGTATTCATCCCATCTGAGGAGGTCACCCATCTGGATGATTTTGTCAAGGAGGTCCAAGTTAATGACGGACTACAACAAGTGACATTGGCCTTTAAAAACCCTAGCCCATCAGTTATCCTTTCTGTTTGCACCTTTAATCAGGATGTTCAGTTCCCTCTGAAAATCTGTTTGGGGTACAAGGTATACAGTTAGGCAGTTATACCAGGCAATACAGTGTTTCAATTGCCAAGGTTTTGGCCACATGGCTTCAAATTGCCGCAGAAGCAGAAGATGTCTACTTTATAGTGGACAACACACTCTTGATTAATGTCACCAAGCTAAAATAGTTAAGGAAGATCAGGTTCTCAATTGCCCTACCTGCAATGGTAACCATGCTGCTAATGCTAAGAAGTGCTTAGTATTCATAGAGAAGAAAGATATTGTAACTTACTCTTTCACCAATAATGTCCCCATGAGGACTGCTTTGAGGTCTTGAAGAAAGGACTTCCTAAACATACAGAGCACATCCCCATAGTACACACAGACTCTTTACCTCCAATGACTCCTAATCAACCTCCAGTTGAAGAACTCAACATAGATACATGGCATGTTTGAAGGTGTTGCAAAGCAGATCTCTGATCTAACTCAGGCTATTACATCTATTTGTGAACTGCTTTCTAAGTTAGCACTAAAACATTCTCAAAATGCAGTCTGTAGCCTGAATAACTCAGTTGAAACCCTAAATAGAGAAGGTTCATTCCTTACTTACCACAATGTCAGCAGTTACCAGCAGCCCTGGCAAAGTAGAAAGGAAACGGTAAAGGAAAGGAGTCTGTACGTAGCCCAGAAGGTACTATAATTAGGCTACAGAGACCTGGGTTAGCCTCTTCTCAGACAAATGACTAGTTATCTCTCCACTGTTTTTCCTTGAGTTTGGCATGGTTGATTAAGCACAAACTTATTTGGTAATTTGGCTTATTTAAGTAATTTGGTTTAAGACTACTGGTTTGATTCATTCCCTATTTTTTTTTTTTTTCTTCCTGCATTTTTCTTTTTTAGAGTTGCCTTATCGTATTTGCTGTTTGATAAGGTAATTGCATCATTCTGGTTCCTGTTTATAAATGATGGCAGCTGTTGCTGGTGATAACCCCTATAATAAGCAAGATAAATGGTAGATGGCTCCATATTATTTTAATCTTGAAGGCCGTGATGCCCCCTCCCATATTATTTTATTTTAGAGTTATCCTTTTTTCTATTTTATTGGTTTTATTATCTTTATCCATCTTTTAATATTTTATCTGATTAAATTTCTATATCTGGAGGTATGTGACAGGTTATAATGTAAAAATATAATATTTTATTATAATTGTGTTGCATATGTATTTTAATTGCTGTATGACAAAGCACAGTTGGATTATTTTGACTCCTGTTTCTCAACGCAGGCAGTTGCTGCAGGTGAATTACCCCCTACCAATAGCAAGATAAGTGAAACATGATCAGGTTCAGTGCATATTGACCAAAGTGACGCCCAAGCAAGCTAGTGATTACAGAAGGCACAGAGCAATCGAGTGATACAAACGCATATGACCTATTGGTCGAACGCGTCAAACCCCAGACAACGACCAACGACCAAGCTAATGTCAACCCCACTGCGCCACCACAGGAAAAAAAGAGTGGCCTCAAATGACAAAGAGAGGCACGAATGACTAACAGTTTTGGAAGAAGGCTGCCAGCCCTTTTGTGACCAAACTAAAAACAAAAGCTTCTGTCTTTTCTAATTTCAAAAACTTAAACATCGACCATACACTCTGGCTGGCCAATCATGAAATTTTCGCTTGAAATTTGAACATTACTCAACCCAAAAATATAACGAATACACTATAGAGACTAATATATGCTACGTGCTGCAGTCATACGTAATGTTTATCCAAATGTGTGATAATTTAACCCATGCATAATGCTATGACAGTTTTGTGGCAGCTAAATTTGTCCAAATTTAAACTTTTATTAATTGGAAATTCAGCCACTATTTTATTATTTTTCTTACACAGATCAACTAAGTTTGGCTAAGTTTCAAATCTGTGTTCTAACGTTATTATTATCTTCATAAAAGCACTGGCTAAAAAAGAATCTGTAAAAAAGTTGTAACCCATTTATTTTGTATCGTAATATCTATGAAACAAAATTTAGGGTGAAAAGTTTATGTCCCTTATTCATCACATCTCTAGAGCCTTTAAACTCGTCTCTCACTTATCTTCACAAGCAAGATGATGGGATTGTAGCTCATAAGAATTGGAATACCAGCAAAACCATTTCTGAACTTTCTCGACCTGAAAATCCAAAAGAGCTTCAGGTCGTTTTCATACATATTTCAAAAAGTAAGCAAACACCAAATTGGAAAACTAGTTATTTACCAAAGAGTTATCAGCTCATGGAAATCTCAGTGAAAATACAGTGGCCTCTACCAGTAAATATTCAATCAAATCATCAGTGGTTCTACAAACTACGGGACACTACTAGCGACAGGACAGGCGAGTCAGCTCACTACCATCATGAAAATGGCCAATACGAGATTTATCCTACAGCTGAGATTTATCCTTTGCTTAATATACTGAACAATTATATATGGTTTTTTATTGGTATAAAGAAAGCCTTTCTCTAAAAACTCGTTTAGCTCAATTACTTGTCTTTTTAAGTTTTATCTTTAGCTGGACATCATCAATCTCAACCGACAAGGCTTGTTTCCCCTTCGATGAAAACACAAATCCCTTTGTGGAAAAACACAAACCCGCATGCGTCGAAATTTTCCAGCGCATGTGCGAAAACGTACTCAGAACTCAAGGGAATAGCTAACTTTAAGAAACAGACCGTGTAAGAAAACTGATTAATTATGTGAGGTTTATTAGCAATTCGTGGAATTTGGCTGATTATTTTGTAGCAGCGATAAAGGTTCAAGAGCAGCAAATAAATTGAAGCTCATATAAAATAAGGAAAGGTAATGAAGATTTTTCGCATCATGCCTATGGTTTAAAATAGTTTTTTGCGTTTTTTTTGCAAAATCAGGGCGTAGCTTGAATTTCGATTTTTGGCAAAACGCAGAATGTGCGACCTAAGGGTAAGAGAAATACGAATGCCATAAGAACTTTGGTATGAAAAGAAGATCGATCAGAAAGAAAAAGAGAGAAGTATCTAAGGGTGTGAGGACTGTCACCATAGAGCTGAAGAAAAGTAAAAGAGGCACAAGAAAGAGAACTCGATAATTCATCGACAAGCAATAGGTTCAGGTAAAAAAAAAACTTAAGAAAAAACCTGCAAAACCACTGCGGTCTCGTGCAAAACACAGTATGTCTGAATTACCGTTTGATTATCCCTAGTGGACGGGAACTAACTGATGAACGGTTTACCTGGATCAATACAAAAAATGCATCCAAAATAAAATCAGTAAACTATAAAGCAGTGAAAATGAAATCTGATTGTTTCGACTGGTTTTGTGGAAACTTACATTAACACTTGTATCTTAACAAATTAAGAAAAATCTGGAATTCAATTATTAATGGAAAAGTATCCGTATACGAATATGCGGTTTTTCGTAGTTGTGGATGCAAAGTTTTAAAAAGAAAAATGGTAGAAAAATCAGAAAAAAAATAAGCTACAACATATAGCATCAAACAGCTTAAGAAGATGTTGCTCTCCTTTGAAGGTGCAGTTGTCAAATTCAACTAATTATTTTGCTTATTTCCACGGTTCAACGTGGCAACACCGACAAAAGCGTGCCACTGTCCTATAAATTTCAAAATTTAGAAAAAAAAAACAAAAGAAAAATCTTTTGATTATGATTTTCAGGGATGAATAGACCTAATTTGGGTTCAACAGGAGACAAAGAATGCTTTGCTGTCTTTGTTAGTTTAATATACGATCCAGAATACGACAACACTGCGAATAAAACCAAATTAGGCATAAATAAAGAGGAATCCGTTGTCCGCGGACAAGGAGGACTTAAAAATGTCGTATTTAAGTGGATATCTCGAAACATGATACAAAAAAGTTTGTCAGCCCTATTTCCAAAATACAAGAAGAAAATTATAAAACAGAAATTAAACGCTATTTTATTTCATTTTAATACAGAATAGAGCGGCAGTAGCTCAAAAAAAATATTTAGGCCTTAATTGACATGGCCTTTAAATCTGAAATACATTTACTGAGCATTAGACGTTCTTGTTCAGGGGTTATTGATTTCATTACATTTCTAACAATCCAGTCAACCATGTTCTTCTGTTTAATTTGACGCTGAGCTCGTTCGGTTTCAAGGTGGTAGTCCAGACGCTTCTTAATCTGTAAAGTAGATAATGTGCATTATTTGGGAGCAGCAGCAATAAATCAAATTTTGTTGAGCGAGGGTTCCCACCCAGGGGAGTAGGTCCATCATTTTTTATTTGGGGGGTGGGGGGAGAGGGGTCCATTTCTGGATAGTCAAGGGGCATGGGCTATATAATATTTTTTTCTCTCTAAATTATGGGGGGGCGACCCCCCCCCCAAACGACGTCCCCGTTCCCATCCCTTCATATCTTTAGTTAGTCGAGCCGAAAAATGAGTCAACAATTCTGCAACGCGAAGCGATAAAATTAGTAAGTTGTAACAGGCTTAACATGATAAAAAAAACGTCAACAAGAAAAATAAATTCAAATGAGGGACAAATTTTGCTTTTTCAGCCAGCGACAAAGCAACAACGAAAAAAAGCAGATTTAGAAAACCGTCTTCTGTGCTAATAACCCCATCCCCAACTCAAATATTTTTAGTAAGACATCTAAAAATCTGCTGTTGTTTTTATAGAAAACATCTGAAACTCCCTTAATAACTCCCAAATCGTATGGCTCGCTTATTCGCCTTAAAAAAAAATTAAAAAAAAATTAAAAAGAGATTGCATACTAAACACGAAACATCAATATAGAGGACAGAGAACAAAACCTCTTGCAAAAGGTTTTTGGATCTTTTCTTCTTTTACTTTGAGCCAGTGTACGAAAATTATCGGTCAAATTATTTTATCTGTCAAATCGAGAAATCTTAAAAAATGGTGAATAGGATATAATATATCTTTTTAAATAGGAATTTTCAAAGATAGCACCAAGATACAAAATTGGAGTTACTTCTTTAACTAAATTCTATTTATTTACTCGCACTTTGATATTAGTCCTCAATAAGACTATAAAGACCTAAAAAAAAAACAGATTGCATACCGAAGATGCATACCCTCAATATAGAGAACAGAGAACAAAAATTGGTATTTTATCTATTTTAGGCAATTTGCGTATTTTACTGGTATTTTACCAGTATTTTACCGGTATCTTACATATTATACTGACATATGTTACGAGGGCTTGGAATTTTCACAGCCCAAAAACGCGAAGAGACTGGCAGTAACAGGTTTGGATATGATTTTATTTTGTGTATAGCTGTATTACCCAGTTTAAAAAGCCGTCTGTCTGACCTCAGTCTCTTGTTATCTGAACGATAAAGTGTATTATAGTACAGATAATTATAATTTTGAAATGGTGAAATAGTAGCTGAAATAGAATTATGTTAGTTCTGTAATCGTTTCGAGACAGAAAGGGCTACAAGCAGGATTGACACATGACAAACAAGAAAAAGAAAATTAAACAGCAAACAAAAACGAGGGTAATGTCAGCCAGTAGACAGAAAAGAAGTGAAAATGACAAAAGCAGATATTTCGTCATGGACTTCCACCCAGTCTTCGTCAGTGCTAAAAAAAGATGGAAAACTAACCTTTTGAAGTAACTCTTCACAGAGCAGAAGAAAGACTGGACCAAAACAAACAAAGCCATAATAAATGAATGACTATTCACTAATTAGATTGGACAAGAATTCTCTACTTTGATATTGACTTAGCTTGTCTACTCACCTAATTTTATTTTTAAATGTGGTCAGATGATCTTAATTTAAACTGAAGAAAAAATGTTAATTGAATCCTTTAGTTTTAAGTTATTGTAAATTGGGTTTATAGCAAAATCTCCAGTATCTCTATTTAAAGCAAGGTCTCTATTTATGGATTTTTTAATTTTCAAGTGCCTTCATAAAAGAATGTGGGAAACCATTTGCTTCAGATATCAAAGTTGCCTTATCATAAAGGACTAAATGATCTGGATTTTCAACGATTTTTATTTGTATTTTCGTATCCCAGAGAAAATTTTTTTGTTCATGCCGTCGTTCCCCTGGGAGCTGACGATTACCCTTCCCTCCGAAAAATACCCCCCGTGTAGAATTCCCCCCTCCCCACGGAAATCCTCCCATTTTCCCCCTAGATAATTCCGGACCTTCATTAGAAGCGAAATTGAAACTTCTCCTCTCCTGTTTAAGCTAGAGGCAATCGTATAGCATTTCCTATAGTAGAGACCCACAAGGATTCAGATTACTAATATTTGTTCATTTATTTTTTCCCATAGGCTTTTCATGTGGAAGGGGTGGTCGAATAAATTTTGGAGGAGGCTCACTCAATTAAAGATAAAAAGATCCAGTGTCCTTTTCTAAGATTTAGCCTACTTTTCAACTAATTGCTACCAAATGTGTTGTTACTGACTACAGAGTTTGAACATTCTGCTATGATCCAGTACTTAGTTAATCAAAGTGTTACAAACCAGTTTTTTTACTTGAATTCGGTGCTTTTGTAAATAAATGAAAAACAACATGTATATGATATGAGAAATGTGGCTGAATGCGGTTGTTTAAACATGCAAGGCTGTTGGGGTAACATCTCTTATGTTTGAATATAGAAAAAAAATTTCTAACATGATTTTACTCCCAAATAATGGTAGCTATTTTTTACAAAATGAATATCCAAAATCAGGCACAGTCCGAGTGCTAAGGTTATAAATTAGACAATTAATTAAATTGATGGAACTCTAGATGAAGGGGGTATTACCTTTTTTAAGCCCAGGAAAATCAGAATCATCGAAATATTTCATTAAGATCTGAAATATATGCTTAAAAAAGAAATGCTCAACGGGTCTTGTAGCTACAGGCCAACTCTAAAACACCAATTTTTACCCTATATTTCCAAGGAAGTACCATATTTTAGCCTGTTTTACTTACCGAGTTTTTATTTTACGGTAATTTTACAACACTAATACAAAATATCTTCAAAAATGAGATCCTTCATGGACGCCACTGAGAAACAAAGTTCAATTTCCTATACAACTAATTTCCATTAAATAGCCAACAACTTCAAATTTAACCTTGCCTGAATGAAGATAAATTTACGTAAGGTATCATATGTCTCAACTTATTTTTATGTTTCTTCCGCCAGGTGTGGGGGTGGGAGAAGGACAAAACAGAGGCCCGGGCTGAGACTCGGAGGGATTTTTTTCTTTTTTTACTTTGATAGTACTTTTTCGGATAATATTTTAGTGAAAACATATGCGAAAACAACAACCAAAATAAAGACAGGGAGTTTTCTTCTCTGAGTAAAAAAAAAATAATATAAAATTGTACTCCGAAAAGTACGCTAATATTAGGAATAAAATTTGAGTAAATGACAGAGAAATAGTTCACACCAGGCATTTAAGCTCGGGGAGGAATATGGATCCGCCCCACCACCCACATCTCTGAATTTTTTGGGTTTTTCCTATAATATCCTAGATTTGTCTTGCAATTCGCCTACATTGTTTGTTTTTCATTTAGATTTGTGTCCCCAAAAATTTTGCCCCCCCCCCCTCTCAAAAATTCCTTGCGTTCACATATAAATAAGCATGTATATAAGGGGCCACTGCCCCCTCCCCTTAATAAAAAGATGCTACGATTCCCATGACGTACTTTTTTTTCATATAACTATTTTTTTTACCCCTTTCCAAATTTATGCATACGTGCCTGTTACAAATAAGAGTTGATGTAACAAAACCTGAGAGTTGTTGATGTACAAAACTTGATGTAACAGGTTGTTTTTATGCTTCAAATATGACCTAAAATCAGTAAAATATGATTTTTCTTCTCGTGATCTATGATTTGAAACTACAGAGCCTCCAGGTTCAATCAATCAATCAATCAATTTATTATTATACTAAAAAAAAAAAAAAAAACAATTACAAACTTAAAATTTATACACGCCCAAGAAGCTCAGCTTGTAAAGGGCCAACAAAAAAAATAAGACACTATTATAAAGCACATAAAAAAAAAAAAAAAAAAAAAAAAAAAAAAAAAAAAAAAAAAAAAAAAAAAAAATTGGATAAGAGACATTTATGAAAATAGGAGAATTAACAGGAAACTTGACAAATAACTGAAAATATATATATATATATATATATAAACGAAGAAGAGATTGGAAATAGGATTAAATAAAAAAAAAAAAATATATATATATATTCAGATATATATATATATTTTTTTTTTTCATTAATATTTCATTTTTTTTCGTCAAACATAATTATGCATAATCAAGTTCTGTAAAGCATTTTCGAAGTAGGTTGTGGCTTCTTTCTCATGCAAACCGGTAGTTCCACCTACAGAGGTCCCAAACCTCCTATCGAAATCTTTAATAGGCATTTTCTTATATTTTCGACATAATTAACACATCCTATTTTTAATTTCCGCCCACAAAAACAACTCTTACATGTGTGCATTCATATATTTATATTCTTTTTTAAAACTATTATCCATGAAACAAACCAGTGACTTTAACTTAACCCTCTCTGGGAGAAGCTAAATTTGAATAAAATATTGTCACTTTTCAACTTATTGCTATGTTTCTTCATATTACAAACAAATGTTTTATTCTGATCTGAAGAAACAGTATATTCATACTAGGAAACAGTTCAGTTTATCCTTTCTTCTGGGTTAAACACTATAATGACAAAATTATTACTTCAGTATGATGAACAAAATATTATTTATCAGATTTGTGAAGTCGCTTCTAGTTTAACCACCCTCCCTCTCCTCTAAAGTTTGAATATAACCCTAGGCTTTGTACACAAGTTTCCTAATTTTTAGCAGTATTTGTCATTATGAACGAACTGCTGATGAGATATAAGTAAAAATAAATCAATATGCAGTGGTACAAACTATTGTATATAGCTTACGGCTATATCTTGGTATAAGGAAGGGGGAGTGGGGCTGGGTCACAATTAAACTAAAAGCGAATCTATCCAATAAGTAGCGATTTTTACAGTGAATACTTTATTTCTCTTTCAAAAGTAACATCATAATAACGAAATTTTTACTTTACCACATTCATAATTATTTCTATTTATTAAACAGTTCGTGGTAACGAACTGTAAGTAAGGAGCCCTGCGGCTCAATAGTAACCGAAACTCTAAGAACAAAAATTTTGATATCAATAGATATACCAAAAGAATCGGTTTACTATGCTGATTCCAAATATATAAGATTCATTAAGTTTAGTATTACCCACCAAAGGCAATCGGCCTAAGGAAATTCGCCTGATTTTTTGAAAAGGGAAGAACACCCTAGAAAAGTCAAAAGAAGCGTAATGGAAATCCAACCGTTAGATTAAGCATATTAGAAAACCCTACTGTAGAGGTTTTAAGCTCCTATCTGCCAAAAATAGAACTTTGTATTTTTTGCCAGAAGAAAGATCATGGATGCGTGTGACCCAATGGTCCTAGAATACCGGGAGAGGGCTAATTCTAACGGAAATGAAAAGTTCTAGTGCCCTTTTTAAATGACCAAATAGATTGGAGGTTAACTAGGCCCCCTCCCATGCTCTGCTTTTCCACAAAATCGTTCGATCAAAAATTTTTAGATGGCCACATTGTCCAGCATAGTGGTAAGGCGATATAAGTATGCCTTTGGAGACAACATGACTCCCTACCGCCCCTGGGGAAAGGTCTTTAAGTTTCAAAATTTGCCCATTTTTTACGTATACTATTTGTTATTCGGAAGTAAGCATACATTTTTCGAGTAACGGGGGGGGAGGGTTGAATTTTCGGCTGGGGGGGGGAATTTTCCAAAGGGAAAATTTTCCATGGAAAGGAAAGTTTCTAGGGGGTGAGTCTTTCACAGAAAATTTTACACAAGGGGAATTTGCCAGAGTTCCTATACGAATATTTTTTATTTGTCTTACGTTCTCTTTGCCAACTCAATTTTTACGCGTGAAGATGGTAAGAGTGGGGTGAATTTTCACCGGGATTGAATTTTCTCGAGGATCTTTCCATGGGGAGGGGTGGGAGGTTTCCGTGGAGGTGGAGCCAGATTTCTTGGCATCGTTTAAAAAAAGATAAGAAATTCAACAAAAAAAACAAGTTTTTTCACCCGAAAGTAAGGAGCAACATTAAAATTTAAAACGAAAAGAAATTATTACGTATATGACGGGGATTTCCCCCTCCTCAAAACTTCTCTTTTTACGCTAAAGTTAGAATTTTATTTAGATTCTTTAAGAACAACTCCTGAAACACAAAGGTCGTTTAATTAAAACAATATGAAGCTTTTTTAAAAGTACTAAAAAGCTTCAGCGTGAAGAGCGGGGTGTTGAGGAGGGGGAAATCCCCTCATATACGCCATAATTTCTGTTCCTTTAAGTTTTTATGTGCTCCTTACTTTCAGTTGAAAAAAAATTATTCAATCTAATTTTAAGATCGCTTCCAGTTTAACTGCATTCTTAATTTTGATGGTTTGTAGCATTTTTTGGATTTGTTTTTAATCTGAAGTTGGTTCATAAAGCCAAATAATGTTAATAAATAATAATAATAATAATAAAATAAAAAAAACCTTGCCAAATCAAGCAAAACTAATTATACAGCCTGGGACTATATCCAGATTTTAGGGAGAGAGGACTGGGACAGGGGCGTAGCTCCAGCATTTCATTGAGGGGGCAAAAAAGTTACACATCCAGAGAGTCAAGGGGCATGGGCTATATAATAGCTTTTGTCCAATTTATTGGGGGGGGGGGGCAACTGCCCCCTTGCCACCCCCAAACGACGCCACTGGACTGGGATGCAGTAAACTGGAAGCGAATGTGAACATTTAATAAAACATAAATTGTCAGAATGTAATGAAGCAAGAGTTTCGTTATAGTAATGTTTGCTTCAGAAAAGTGGCTGATCTAAACTGTTTTTATTTATTTACATTTTTTTTTTTAACACCTAAAATGACCAGATAATGAATATTATTGAAGCGATTTTTTTTCGATTTGAGGATGTGGTACAGGGGGTGGGGTAGAAGTGTTTTACTACGGTTAAGGTCATGGCCTTAAGCGGCCCTATATATATCTCTCACCTCGTTATTAACATGGTGGAGACGAGCTCTGTATGCGGCTTCCAATTGAAATTGTACATTTTCCTTTTTCGCTTGGAAAAGCATAACTTGTGCTTCAGCACTTTTCTGTGCTTTTTCTTCCAATGTTATTGCCTCTTCAAAACCAATTTTGGAGGAATCTTGATATTCTTTGAAACTTTGCTCAATTTCCTGAAATAAAATATGTATTATTTTGTAATCTCATGTTTAATTTAAAAGGACAGAGAGAATGAAAAACGCTTCGCTCTCAAAAGAGCAAAGCCCTTTTAGTCGCAAGGTCAAATGCAATAGAACCTATCTCTTTTCACTCCTTCCAATCCGTGCCAACCATTACTTTCTAGATATTTGAAAGGTAGTTCCGGATGAGGAATGTCTAAAATGAGGAACATACTTGTAAGGAGTTTCAATTACGCTGCACAAAAGTAACTATTCGTGAAAAAAGTTCGCTATACAAAAAAACGACTAACCATTTGTAGCTGAAGGGGTTAAACTTGGGTTGAGATTACTTGAAGAGTTTATAAAGTGACTATGATGTGTAACCCTGAGGAGAAGGGGGATGGACAGGCTAGCCCTCTCCCGAAATCTCAGAACCAATCCCTAATTCCCATTTGTTTATAAACAATATAAATCGTCAAAACATCGTTTTATCGATTATCCCTCCTCTTCTGACAAAAATGATGCGCACGTCTCTGGCTTTCACCAACGCCATCAAATTTCAATAATAGAAGTTATTTATGAGCGTTCTGAACTTTCTTAATGTAAACATTCTTTATGTGCTTAAAATAATAACATCAATGATGGCTTTCGTTTTCCATATTATAAACGCCCAGGGAATAATTGTACCTGTCATGAAAATGACAGGCTTTAAACCGACCAGTTATTAACAAAATATACTATCGTTCCTTAGCTGGGATAGTATAGAGCACATAGGCACTTGGGAATAATTTATCTTATTTATGAAGATAACTACAATTCAATTTTTCAAATTGAAACAATTTTTCATTAGCTGACAAAGGTCAAATAAAAAAGAACCCATCATTTTCTGGCATTTCATAGGTTTTTGGTCTCAATTCTATCGGATTGGCACCCTCCTAGGAAAGTTCTCGGAAAATACCCTAAAAATAGATTAAAAACTGGCTATTGGTGCATAAATATATTTTATTTTAAAAACTAGGAAACAATTTCCAGAGACTTTTGTTTTGTGAAGGGCCTACTAATACGGTTTGTGTTATACTTTCCTAAAAATAATAACTAGTTCCTATAACATAGGTTTCCTATACAGAAAGTTGCAATACAGATAAAATTAAGAACTTAAACATTAAAATTGATATTATTATTAGAAATGTAAAGGAGGGACTAGAGCGTGGTAAAAGACTAGTTGCAGATCCGACACTATAAAGTATTAACTAAAAAAACAAGTTTTTTTAACTGAAAGTAAGGAGCGACATTAAACTTAAAATGAACAGAAATTATACCGTATATGAAAGGGGCTGTCCCCTCCTCAACGCCTCCCTCTTTACGCTAAAGTTTTTTATTGTTCCAAAAAATAAAGTTGTGAGACAGAGTCAAACTTTAGCGTAAAGAGCGAGGCGTAGAGGAGGGGACAGCCCCTTTCATATACGGAATAATTTCTGTTCGTTTTAAGTTTTAATGTCGCTCCTTACTTTCAGTTATAAAAAACCTGTTTTTTTTTCGGTTAATTTCTGAACGTTTTTGAATTAATGCAGCTTTGATTTTGGCTCACCGTACATGAATAATTAAGACGAAATTCGCAGATTAATTTTTCTTTTTTTGGCTAATTGGCTTTCTCAAAATTTTGTTGTGACGTAACTTACGAATCAACTTACATAACGAATTTCTATATTCGTATGTTTTTATAACGTATATTAGGGAGTTCACTCCCTAGTCAATACCTCGCTCTTCACGCTAAAGTTCGAATTTTGTTCGAATCACAAACCCCTGAATCACAAAGGCCAGTTAAATAGAATAGATAGCTCTTTTGAAAATACTAAAAAAAACTTTAACGTAAAGAGCGATGTATTGACTAGGGGGCGAACCCCCACATACACGTAATAATTTCTATTCGTTTTAAGTTTTAATGTTGCTTCTTACTTTCAGTAAAAAAAAAAAAAAAATTCTGATCGTTTTTTAAATAATGCTGGGAAATCTGGCACCCCCTTCATAGAAATTTCCCTTCCCCCAAGAAATAAACTCCATGAAGAGATCCTCCCCTGTAACCCCTACTCTGAACCCGACCCCTCACTAGAAAAAAATTCCTCCTGAAAAAGCCTGTATACTTCCCAATAACCAATACTATATGTAAATAATGGGCAAAGTTTATAACTTGCAGCCCTTCACCCGGGAAAAATGGGGTATTAAGTCATCCTCAAAGACATATCAATTAGATTTTTTGACTATTCTGAACAAAAGAGCTTTCTCGAAATTTTGATTGGGTGACTTCAGGAAAAAATGAGCGTGGGAGGGGGCCAAGTTGCCCTCCAATTTTTTTTGGTCAATTAAAAAAGGGCACTAGAACTTTTAATTTCCGTTCGAATGAACCCCTCTCACGATATTCTAGGACTACTTGATCGATACGATCACCCCTGGGGAAAAATACAAAATTCCACATTTTTGCAGATAAGAGCCTGAAACCTCTATAGTAGGGTTCTCTGATACGCTGAATCTGATGGTGTGATTTTCATTAAGGTTCTATGACTTTTATGGGTTGTTTCCCCCCCTTTTTCTAAAATAAGGCAAATTTTGATAGGTAAGAATAAACTTGATGAAACTTATATATTTGAAATCAGCATAAAAATCTGATTCTTCTGATGTATCTATTGGTATCAAAATCCCGTTTTTTAAAGTTTTGGTTACTATTGAGCCGGGTCACTCCTTACTTACAGTTCGTTACCAAAAACTGTTTAATATAGTGCTGTAAACCTTGGTATAAGGAAAAAAGAAGAAAATAAATAAGATGAATACATAAGGAACAAAAGTTCTCTAGAATTCTTTAAAAAAATGATTCTGTTCAATAGAAATGTTAATGTGTTTAAGGCTCAGCATTTTAAGTGTAGAAACATTTGGACTTGTTAAAGTCCTGGTTCTATGTGATTTGCTCAAAACAGAAAAAGTGCCTTCTAACTTTTAAAAATATATAGATTCATACATATCTTAATGGGGACCTATTGAGAGAGTGGAAGGGTTTAAAAGTCTCAGTCATTGATAGATGCTAAAACTGACACTTCTAGTAAAGCTAGGCAGCATTAGCAAAGCTTGTTCCATCTTTGACCAGCTCTGCAAACCACTAAGGACTAGAAGAGAAATCAACATCATAACAAAAATCAACCCTGTGGTATCACGGTAGATTGGTAATGTGCTTGGAACTACAGGGCCCAGGGATCGATCCTTGCTGTGGCAATGTTGGGCAACAAGGTTGCTACTTGTCCCTGTAAAAATAAGACCCAGCAACTGAAACATCGTTTCGACGCCCTAGGCACCAGCAATGCCTCTGAAGGATCTTTATTTAATATATTAACAAAGCTAAAAACGTACTTAGCATGCGTGCGTTCAATTTTGTTACGTGATTGTGAGGCCTCACGGCTCAAGGCAGAGGAAGAGCTTCAGCTTGGCACTCTTGAGAGCAAATGCCCACGGAACATTAGCAACATAAGGATGTCCCAAAGAATCAGCAACCAACGACTGATAAAAATACGCAGTCAAAGCTTGAGGTTTTCACTTTGATCAAGAAAGAAGTCTCAAATGGCTAGGCCACGTAATGAGACAACCGGAAGAAACCCTGAGACGCCAGGAACTGCAAGCAGCCCCTCCTCCTTTCTTCATGAAAAAACCAGTCAGAGGAAATCTTGGAAATACATGGCATACAGAGCCTAATAAAAGCATCTGGTCCAGCAGCTTCTTGATGCTAAGTTGGGCTGAACAAGATGTGGCTCAAGGCAAGTGAGTAAATTGCAGCTTATTAAGAAAATGAGCTAATCACTCAAGGCACACGGACGCCATCCCGAATTTTTCCCAGGAGCAGGGTCAAGTATTAACAGAGGCTTCTTTTCTTTTTTACAACATTAATTCTTGCAGAATTACTCTTTTATAGACAGCCTTAAACTTAAAAAAAAGAAATGAATAGCAAACGTAATTGCAAACATCATTCTATAATAAACATAAAAAATAGCTTCTTGCCGAAATCCTTTAAGTAAGGAATAGGACTAGCAAATGAGTAATACTTACCCCAATACCCTTGTCAGCAAAGTCGGCAATTTGCTTACCAAACTTTTTAACACCATAGGTTCCCATAATGGCAATAGCAACACCAGTATAAAACTCATGTTCAATGACATAGATTTCCTTTGAAAGAAGAAAAGCTAATGCACCAGCACCAAGAACATACGGTCCTGAAACACAGAGGAAAATAACTGGTTAAACAGCTTTAAAACACATGAACCAAGACAGTGGACAGTACCAAGGACAGTGAAAATGGAATCTAATTACACGAATTAGTACAGTTAAAAAAAAAAACTCGAAAAATCATGAGCTCAATTTAAAAAAACAATTTCATATGCGGTTAAGAAGTTTTTGGTAGAAGAAGACACCAAATTAGATAGAAAGAAAGAGAAATGGGCGTGGTGGCAAACAGCAGAAATAAGCTAAAAAATGTAGCACCAAAGAGCTTAAGAAAGTACAGCTTTCCTTTCAAGGTTTTGGGAATCAACAAATAGTTGATGTTGGAGTTTTTACAGATAAAAAACAATGCCAAAAACAATTAACCAGCTTCGCTTATATATTTTCACAATTTAACACAGAAACACAGACAGAAATATGATGCTGCCACAAAAATTTTATAGTTTTGTAAAAATCAAAAGAAAAATCTAGAAAAATCGTGGTTTAGAGGAGTCCTATCCTATGGACAAAAATCATCATTTTATTTTGCTGTCCTTTGGACTTTTAAGTGAGAGAAAGAACGGTCTTATGCTATTTGGACATAATTTAATCAGAAAAAAACTAATATAGAAACATTAACATAAATTGGTCTTTAAGTTATAGAATTTTACTGAATGATAGAGCATATTTGCTTTCTTAAAAGAGTATCAAGAAAGAACTTTGCCAAAGGTTCTCCTAATATCTTTGGGCTTTCCTTATTATGCAACCTTTTGGTAATATAGCCAACAAATTTGAAGCATAATAAAACAAGGGAATTACATGACAGCTACAACATATATAAGGGGGGGGGGGGGGGGAGAAGGAGTTAAGAATTGTACTATTAAAATTATTTTCTAACTGTAGCGCCAGCAACATCAGTATCAAACTCATATTCAATAACATCTATTGCTTTTGAGATAACCAGAGTTTGTCTACCGGCACCAAGACATTGTGGCGCCAAACCAAAGGGAGAAAACCATTGGTTAAGCAGCACAGCACCAACGGTTAAGATAGAAGGGGTGGGGTCTTACGTCTTATAAATGTAGGGTTGGCGCAAGGCAACAAAAATTAAACAGATTACAGTTAAGCAAGACTGCAGCAAACATCTTTGGACGCAAAAACTACATATCATAGGCAGCGCGATAGCGCTGCCAAGTAAAGGACGATGTGGGCACAATGTCTTATTTATTTTTTCTTCTCCATACCCGGGCACTTCGTATCGAAGGAGTTGTCGTAGAAACTTCGAAAAGGGCTGCTCATTCGATTGGAAATCGGAGTGGCTAGTGCCCTTTTTAATAGTTGAAAGTAATTAGAGGGTAACTAGCCCCCCCCCACGCGCATCATTCCCCCAAACACATCCAAACAAAATTTTGAGATAGCCATTTTGTTCAGCGTAGTTGATTTCCAGAAAGAAATTATCTTTTTGAGGAGGACACTCCCCCAACAACCCTCGGGGCAAGGGTTTTAAGTTATGCCCTGGAGGCATATAAGGTTTTTTATAGAAGGCGTTGTCGTAGAAACTTTTGGAAATTCAAAAAAGGCTCATTCGATTGGAAATTCAAAAGGGCTAGTACCCTTTTCAATAGTTGCCCTTTTCAATAGTCGAAAGTGATTGGAGGGCAACTATCCCCCCCCCCACGCCCATGATTCACCCCAAAAAAAAAACATCAAATCAAAATTTTGAGACAGCCATTTTGTTCAGAGTAGTTAATTTCCAGATAGAAAATATCTTTTTTAGGAGGACACTCCCCCACAACCCTCGGGGCAAGGGTTTTAAGTTATGCCCCATGGGCAAGGCCACGTATAAGGTTTTTATAGAAGGCGTTGTCGGTTTAAAACCAAAAAAAGGCGTCACAAAATTCCAAGGGCTAGGTTTTACTACTTGAAAGTGATTGGACGGTAACTAGGCCCCCCTCTCACGGGTTTTTTAGCCATTTTGGTTCAGACGTAGTTTTATTCCAGATGGAAAATTTTTTTTGAGGATGACAACTCCCCTCACAAACCCTCGGGACAAGGTTTGTAAGTTATGCCCTGGGGGCATATAAGGTTTTTATAGAAGGCGTTGTCGTAAAAACTTCAAAAAAGGCTCATTCGATTGAAAATTCAAAGGGCTAGTGCCCTTTTTAATAGTCGAAAGTGATTGGAGGACAACTAGCCCCCCCCCAACCCGCTGCCCCACGCCCATCATTCACCCAGGCACATCCAATCAAAATTTTGAGATAGCCATTTTGTTCAGCGTAGTTGATTTCCACATAGAAAATATATTTTTTTGAGGAGGACACTCCCCTACAACCCTTGGGGCAAGGGTTTTAAGTTATACCCTGGGGGCATATAAGGTTGTTTATAGAATGCGTTTGTCGTAGAAACTTCAAAACAGGCTCATTCGATTGGAAATTCAAAAGGCTAGAGCCCTTTTTAATAGTCGAAAGCGATTGGAGGGCAACTCACCCCCCCCCTCTCACGCCCACCTTTTCCCCAAACACATCCAATAAATTTTTTTAGATTGCCATTTTATTTAACGCAGTTGAAAGTTTTGGAAATTACGTCTTTAAGGATGACAACCCATCCCCCCCCCCCCACAACCCTCAGGGCAAGGGTTTTACGTTATGCCCTGGGAGCATGCAAGGTTTTTATTGAAAGCGATGTTGTAAAAACATCAAAAAGAGTTCATTCCCCCACGCCCTCCATTCCCCCAAACATATAATAATCAAAATTTTGAGATAGCCATTTTGTTCAGCGTAGTTGATTTCCAGATATAAAATATGTTTTGAGGAGGACACTCCCCCACAACCCTCAGGGTAAGGGTTGTAAGTTATGCCCTGGGGACATATAAGGTTTTTTATAGAAGGTGTTGTCGTAGAAACTTCAAAAAAAGGCTCATTCGATTGGGAAATTCAAAGGGCTAGGGCCCTTTTTAATACTTGAAAGTGATTGGACGGTAACTAGCCCCCCTCTCACGCCCACCTTTTCCCAAAACGCATCCAATCAAAATTTTGGAGATAGCCATTTTGTTCAACGTAGTTTTAAGTTCTGGAAATTAGGTCTTTGAGGATGACAACCCCCTCACAACCCTCAGGACAAGGATTGTAAGTTATGCCCTGGGGGCATATAAAGTTTTTATAGAACGCGTTGTCGTAACAACTTCAAAAAGGGCTCATTCGTTTAGAAATTGAAATGGCTTGTGCTCTTTTTAATAGTCGAAAGTAATTGGAAGGCAACTAACACCCCTTCCACGCCCACCATTTCCCCAAACACATCCAATCAAAATTTTGAGATAGCCATTTTGTTCCACGCAGTTAGCCATTTTGTTCAGTGTTGTGGATTTCCAGATAAAAAATTATGTTTTGAGGAGGAAACTCCCCCACAGCCCTCAGGGCAAGGGTTGTAAGTTATGCCCTGGGGGCATATAAGATTTTTACTGAACGCGTCGTCGTAGAAACTTCAAAAAGGCTCATTCGATCGGGAATTGAAATGGCTAGTGCCCTTTTTAATAGTCGAAAATGATTGGAAGGCAAGTAACACCCCTTCCACGCCCACTATTTTCCCAAACATATCCAATCAAAATTTTTTAGATAGCCATTTTGTTCCACGCAGTTTAAAGTTCAGGAAATTATACCTTTGAGCAGGACACACCCCCACAGTCTGCAGGGCAAGGGTTATAAGTTATGCCCTGGGGGCATATAAGATTTTTATTGAATCTTTGTCGTAGACAATTTGAAGTAAGATTCTCCTGTGCTGCTTACTACTGATCTCTTGAGAGAAACTTGAAAAAGGCCTCATTCGATTGGAAATTCAAAGGGCTAGTGCCCTTTTTAATAGCCAAAAGTGATTTGAGGGCAAAACTCACCCCCCTCTCACGCCCACCTTTTCCCCCAAACACATCCAATAAAATTTTTAGATTGCCATTTTATTCAATGCAGTTGAAAGTTTTGGAAATTACGTCTTTAAGGATGACAACTCATCCCCCCCAAAACCCTCAGGGCAAGGGTTTTACGTTATGCCCTGGGAGCATGCAAGGTTCTTATAGAAAGCGATGTTGTGAAAAACATCAAAAAGAGTTCATTCAATTGAAAACTAAAAGGGCTAGTGCCCTTTTAATAGTCGAAAGTGATTGAAGGGGGGGGGGTTAAAAACTAACCCCCCCCCCCCTCACTCACGCCCACCATTTCCCCAAACACACCCAATCAAAATTTCGGGGATATCCACTTTGTTCAACGTAGTCGAAAGCTCTGGAAATTAGGTCTTTTAGGATGATAGCCCCATCAGAGTCCTCAGTGCAAGGGTTGTAAGTTATGCCCTGGGGGCATATAAAGTTTATATAGAAAGTTGTTGTAGAAATTTTAAAAGGGGCTCATTTGATTGGAATTGAAACTGCCCTTTTTAATAGTTGAAAGTGAGTGGAGAGTAATTAACTCCCCTCTCACGCCCACCATTTCCCCAAACACATCAATCACAGGATAGAGATAGTCATTTTGTTCAACATAGTTTGAAAGTTCTGGAAATTATCTATTTAAGGATGACAAACCCCCCACAGCCCCCAGGGCAAAGGTTGTAAGTTATACCCTGGGGCATATAAGGATTTAGAGTTGTCGTAAAAAACTTCAAAAGGGGCTGATTCAATTTGAAATTGAGAGGGCTAGTGCCCATTTAAATAGTTGGAGGGTAACTTAACCCCTTTCACGCCCACCAAGTTATGCCCTGGGGGCATATAAGATTTTTTTTGAAATCTTTGTCGTAGAAACTTGAAAAAGGCCTCATTCAGGATTATAATTTGAATAAGCATTGCAACTTGAGTGAGAATTCCCTTGGGTTTGTGGATTTTCTTATTGATATTTTCATAGCAGTGACCAATATGATATAGGTCAAGGTTAAGAGTGAAAGTATTGGAGAAAAGCCATCAAGCTAAGCAAGTGAAGTTGCTTCAGTGGATCTCCCTTCTTTAATAAGAGTTTTAAGTGGATAGAAGTTGCAGAAAGTTGGAAGTGATAATTAACCTACCTTAAAAAAAAAAAAAAAAAAAAAAAAAAAAAAAAATCTTAGACCTTGTTTTTAATCCATATAAGTGATATATATAACCAGGAGTGAAGATTACTTGAAGAAATTCATTAGTGACGTCACACATCATTCCTATTGAAATAAAAATTCAACCAATCACGTCTTGACAAATCTACATCAGGTATACTTTCCATCATATCAGATAAACATTGAGAACGGCGATTTCTTCGCGCTGCGTTTCCTTGTGAGCTGTACTTTGTTACTAGCCGACCACGGATTACGAAGTCGAATCACGCCGGACTCTTCCTGAGAGCCGCGTTTTATTTGGCCGCACTTAACACCAAATACATACATTAAGAGCAGTTGTTTGTGCAGATTTCTGGCAGGATATACCAGGCAATAGGCAGAAGAGGGAGGGTACCCGCCGCAAGCGCCGTACGTACCCACCGGTATTAAATTACCTTTGAATTGCGGGGAATAGGTGAGTGGGTCCCGACACTTCCCCTGTTCCTGTGTATTGTGCCAGAATTAGCCATGACTAAAGATACATGTGGAATCTGCTCCGCCAATGTAACCAGCAAGACCGGGTGGCGTAGCATGCACTAAGTGCAACAAGTGGTTTCATTTCACATGCGGTAAGTTAAATACTCTCCAGAACTAAAGAATACATACCTTTGCCCTCCATGCAAACCAAAAAATGCTGTTACTGTTGCGTCTCCGAAAGTGACCGGAAAACCAACAAAGACGACTACTCCCATTCCCAATTCAGCGGGATCTAGCGGGCTTCTCCGCCCCAAGCAGGTAGTATTCTCTCCAAGTCGGCCGAAAGTCCTATTGTAATCACTAAGCCCTCGTATTCTACTCTGGCCATTATGAACCCCAGTGATAGTGAAAAATCCGAACTTGAACCAGTTTCACACCACCAATAACACCCGCTCCTGAAGTAACAGCAGAAGAAGTAAATGAGGCTAGAAAAACGCAGAACAGTACTGACTTACCTGCCTTAGGCTCGCCTCCATCCGAATCGTTGCTAATCCCTGACCTCTCTAGGTGCATCACCTGTGGACATACCAGCTGGGGGAAGCCCCTCCTTTGAATGCATTCTTGCAAAAGATGGCAGCACGGTGCATGCGCTGCAATAGATGCAGACCTAGTACTGGCTCTGCAGAAGCCGTCGGGCCGGTACTTTTCGTTCAAGTGTACTAACTACTATCAACGTCCCTGCCATGCGCCTAAACAACTAAACCAAAGTACCCAAATCTCTCCTGATGATCAAGATGAATTGAGCCAAAATCCAAGGAACAAATCAAAGAACCCTTAGTATGCCGTTTCCACCTCCGGGGAATTTGCCGAAACAGTGTGGATTGTCCCTTTCTACACATCTGCACAGATTTCTATAGGGGAAAATGTGGCAACGATCAATGTATATTGGTACACAAAGAACCTTGCCGAAAGTTCTCCTGTGGTCTTTGCTTCGTGAATGACTGTCCTAAAGTGCACCTGCCAGCTAAACGTCGCCTGCATGGGGCAATAAAAACGCACCCGAAGCAGTCAAAAAACGGGTTCCCAGCAAGATCCGAAGTTGGGAAACAAGATATCAGAACAGGAGATCGTTTACTGAGAATTGTCCCCTTAATGCAGTTGAAACTCACACCTCCGTGGAAAGACAACAGCATACATCCTATAGCTCCCCCTCCCCCCCCCCCCCGAATACCGTGGCTACCAGCACCCCCAATAAGATGGCAAGCTATACCATACGGGCCCGTACCAGATATCAGACTAACTATCCCGCCAGCACACCAAATTATATACTCCCATTTTCCAACGAGGAACAGATTTTCACAGCTCATCGAGTCGCTAGTCTAACACAGTCCATTCTTGATTTCCACCGCACAATCCCACCACCAATAAATCAACCTTTACTCCATGAACAACTCCCACCACCTTACAATCAACAAAAAAAGGTCACCTTCAACAAGTGAAAACACCTGTTGCAACCTTAAAATACAATCCCAAGTATACTCAGCGCTCAGCTCAAATGGATGCCCAAAGACACCGAACTCTACACGGTACGACAAAGGATTGTAATCACACAAAGCAGAAGTATTCATTTCCCAAAATCCTGCTCGCAAACGTCCCGCTCTCTTGGGAATAAAGTTGAAGAGCTGGAAACCACCCTCATACAAAATGACATTGAAGTGGATTGCTTGTGCGAAACTTGGTCCGCGTCTGACACATGCACGGTTATTTCCGGGTACGATGTGTATCTACTCCCAAGATTAAATAAGGACGGGGTCATTGTGAGTCATGGTGGCGGAGTTGGTTTTCTTTGCAAGTCTGCAATTCCGAATCGAGCCCTAAATATACCTATCCCTAGGAAACCTGAGCACGAAGTTCTGTGGCTTTCGACAAGGCCCCGATACTTACCAAAAAAAGTATCGTCAATCATTTTTGGTGTAGTCTACTACCCGCCAAGAGCATCGTTCCGAAAGGAACTCGTACTCTACCTACAGCATTCGGTTGACTACATAGGATCCCAATACCCATACGCTGCCATTCAGATCCTGGGCGACTTTAATGATTTAAAGGCTAGCTGGCTCTCAAGTTCACTCGCACTTACGCAAGTTTTTGAAGTCCCAACACGTGAGGAAAAAGTACTAGACCTTATCTTTACCAATATTGAGGAGTTCTATAATCCCCCCTACACTCTCCCCGCTATTGGTATGAGTGACCACCTTACTGTAATATGGAAGCCTAGCAGAAAACCCCCTGACAGATCCCAGTCAGTGGTGAAGTACCGCTCACAAACTCCAGAACAACTCCAGATTTACCGAGAGTGGCTAGCTAGAAAAAACTGGTCGAAAGTCCTTACTATGAAGAGCGGCAACAATATGATGCAAGAGGTCACTGCTCAGCTTTTCCATGAATATAAAGTAATATTTCCCGAAAAGACAATCCTGGTTAAGTCACAAAATAAGCCGTGGGTGACTAAAGAGATTAAGGATCTAATCAAATCGAGAAATGAGCTTTATAAGTTGGGATATCAAGATGAGGCTAAAAAAATGCGCAATGTCATATGTCTCAAAATAAAGAAATCTAAAAAGGAATTTGTGCTCAAGTGGTTAACAAGCTTTGGAAGTCTAACCCCTCTAGATTCCACCAGATGGTCCAGGAGATTATGGGACGGACTCGAAAGCAGCTGACAATCTACGGCTCTGATGGCGAACCTCTGAGCGCTGATATGATCAACACACATTTTCAAATATTTGCCGCGCACACCCACCTCTTGACGTGCTACCTGAAAATGGACCCATTGAACAAATTCCGATCATTCGCCCCCATGAAGTATGCGAGAAGCTCAAACGCCTGGACCTCAGGAAGAGTAATTACCCTCTAGAAATTCCTATTGAGTTGATAGCTCATTGCTCTGAGGAGCTTAGTCCTATTTTGGCTGCCTGTTTCAATCAATGTGTAATAGATGGTACGTTCCCGGATTACTTCAAGACAGCCTATATAACTCCCATTCCTAAAATAAAAAAAAACCCTCTCACCTAACGATTTGGGCCCGATTTCAAAAACCCCGTGCCTTTCCAAAGTGTTTGAGGGCTTTATCTGTGAATATTTATATGGAGATATTGAGGCTAATTTAGACCCTCGGCAATTTGGTTCCAGGCCTGGACATAATACTACCCAATATCTTTTATGTCTTCTTGACGATCTGATGAAACATCTCGAAAAGGAAGAGTCATACGCAGAAATCCTTCTCAGCGATATAGTAAAGGCGTTTGACAGCATCCAACACCTGACAGCTATTAACCGAGCTAAAGAAATGGGTGCTCGACATTTTCTTGTGAGAATGGTTGCAAGCTTCCTGCACAATCGAAACCAATGTGTTTCCCTCACGCAGGATGAAGCATCCGAATTCCAAGAAATATGGTGCGGAGCACCCCAAGAGACAAATTAGGACCACTGATCTTTTTGATTGTTTTTTTAAACCCTGTCCTAGCAAATATACAAAGTCGCTACAAGTTTGCTGACGACCTGTCAAGCATATCATTCCGCACCTTAGCGAGCCTAGCAGAGGAAATCATCACCTCATCAATATTTTCCCAGCTAAAGCATAATCTTGAAGATGTAATGCTTACAGTTAGTGAAACCAAGAGCCATATTCTACGTTTTAGCTTTTTAAAATCTGCAATTCCGTCCCAAGAAGACACTGGACTTACAACTAAAGATGAAATAAAAATCCTAGGAGTAATTTTCAAAAGCAACCTGAAATGGGATCCACATATACAGTCTATCCTCCAAAAGGCTTCCCTATGCCTAAAATCCTTTGCTTGCCTAAAGCGGTTCAATATCCGAATTTCCATTATGCGCAGTCTATGCTGTATGTATGTCCGATCGCAAACCGAGTATGCTTGTCCCGTTTGGCACCCAGGTCTAACGGCTATCCAAACCGAAAAGCTTGAAAAGATTCAGATGCGGGCGTGCCAAATAATGCTTGGGGCAAATTATACATCCTATGAGGACAGCCTGCAGAAACTGAGGCTTCAGAAACTATCTGAAAGGCGCCACGATCTCACGATGCGTTTCGGAAAAAAATGCCTAAGCTCTGATGTCCATCGCAAAATATTACCAGATTTCCAGGAATCACAGATCAGTCGGCCAAAAACACGCAGAGGAGCCCTCACTTCGTCGTGCAAACTCCTTTGTCCCCCACCCTGAAAGGCATCAAAAAGGTTCCTATCATCGTTTGTTCCATACTTTGTGAACCACTATAATGAGGAACTAGTTGAAAAGGAAATCTATAAAAAGTTGTGAAAAAGTTTATTTATTTTTATATTTATTTATCTGATCTCATGTGTTATATTTTCTTGTTGTTTGACGTCCGCTGCTAGCTATAAGCTATTATAGAAATAAAGAGTTATTATTATTATTATTATTCGATTGGAAATTCAAAGGGCTAGTGCCCTTTTTAACAGTCGAAAGTGATTTGAGGGCAACTCACCCTCCTCTAATGCCCACCTTTTCCCCAAACACATCCAATAAAATTTTTTAGATTGCCGTTTTATTCAACGCAGTTAAAAGTTTTGGAAATTAGGTCTTTTAAGGATGACAACCCATACCCCCTACAACCCTCAGGGCAAGGGTTTTAAGTTATGCCCTGGGAGTATGCAAGGTTTTTATTGAAAGCGATGTTGTAAAAAAATCAAAAAGGGCTCATTCAATTGAAAACTGAAAGGGCTAGTGCCCTTTTAATAGTCAAAAGTGATTGAAGGGCAACTAACCACCCTCTCACGCCAACCATTTCCCCAAACACATCCAATCAAAATTTTGAGATATCCATTTTGTTCAACGTAGTCGAAAGTTCTGGAAATTAGGTCTTTGAGGATGATAACCCCATCAGAGCCCTCAGTGCAAGGGTTGTAAGTTATGCCCTGGGGGCATATAAGATTTATATAGAAAGTTGTTGTAGAATTTCAAAAGGGGCTCATTTGATTGGAAATTGAAATTGCCCTTTTTAATAGTCGAAAGTGAGTGGAGAGTAATTAGAGATCACGTTTTTTTTTCAACGTATTTCAAAGTTCTGGAAATTATGTATTTAAGGATGACAAACCCCCCAGAGTCCCTAAGGCAAAGGTTGTAAGTTATGCCCTGGGGGCAGATAAGGTTTTTAAAATAGAGTTGTCGTAAAATACTTCAAAAGGGGCTCATTTTGGAAATTGAGAGGGCTAGTGCCCTTTCTAAAGTTGATTTTGTTCAGCGTAGTTGATTTCCAGATAGAAAATATCTTTTTGAGGATGACAACCCCACACAAGCCCTCGGTGCAAGGGTTTTAAGTTATGCCCTGGGTGCATATAAGGTTTTTAGAGAAGGTGTTGTTGTAGAAACTTAAAAAAGGGGCTCATTCGATTGGAAATTCAAAGGGCTAGTGCCCTTTTTAATAGTCGAAAGTGATGGGAGGGCAACTAGCCCCCCCCCTGTCACGCCCATCATTCCCCAGAACACATCCAATCAAAATTTTGAGATAGCCGTTCTGTTCAGCGTAGTTGATTTCCAGATACAAAAATATGTTTTTGAGGAGACAAACTCCCCTACAACCCTCGGGCAAGGTTTTAAGTTATGCCCTGGGAGCATATAAGGTTTTTATAGAAGGCGTTGTCGTAGAAACTTCAAAAAAGGCTATTCGATTGGAAATTCAAAGGGCTAGGGCCCTTTTTAATAGTTGAAAGTGATTGAACAATAACTAACCCCCCTCCCACGCCCACCTTTTCCCCAAACACATCCAATCAAAATTTTGAGATAGCCATTTTGTTCAACGTAGTTTTAAGCTGTTGGAAATTAGCTCTTTGAGGATGACAACCCCTTCACAACCCTCAGGACAAGGGTTGTAAGTTATGCCCTGGGGGCACATAAAGTTTTTATAGAACGCGTGTTGTCGTAGAAACTTCAAAAAGGGGCTCATTCGATTAGAAATTGAAATGGCTTGTGCCCTTTTTAATAGTCGAAAGTAATTGGAAGGCAACTAACTCCCCTTCCACGCCCACCATTTCCCCAGAACACATCCAATCAAAATTTTGAGATAGCCATTTTGTTCCACGCAGTTAAAGTTCAAGGATATTATACCTTTGAGCAGGACACTCCCCCCACAACCCTCAGAGCAAGGGTTAAAATTATGCCCTGGGGCATATAAGTTTTTATTGAAATCTTTGTCGTAGAAACTTGAAAAAGGCTCATTCGATTGGAAATTCAAAGGTCTAGTGACCTTTTTAATAGTCGAAAGTGATTTGAGGGCAAACTGGCCCCCCTCCCACGCCCACCTTTTCCCCAAACACATCCAATCAAAATTTTTAGATAGCCATTTTGTTCAGTTTTTTGGATTTGATGGAAAATTAGCAATTTTTAGGATGAGACAACCCCCACAGCCCTCAGGACAAGGGTTGTAAGTTATGCCCTGGGGCCATAAAGGTTTTTATAGAACGCGTCGTCGTAGAAACTTCAAAAAGGGCTCATTCGATTAGGAAATTGAAATGGCTAGTGCCCTTTTTAATAGTCGAAAGTAATTGGAAGGCAACTAACTCCCCTTCCACGCCCCACCTTTTTCCCCAAACACATCCAATCAAAATTTTGAGATAGCCATGTTGTTCCACACGCAGTTAAAGTTCAGGATATTATACCTTTGAGCAGGACACTCCCCCCACAGTGTTCAGAGCAAGGGTTATCAGTTATGCCCTGGGGGCATATAAGTTTTTATTGAAATCTTTGTTGTAGAAACTTGAAAAAGGGCTCATTCGATTGGAAATTCAAAGTTCTAGTGCCCTTTTTAATAGTCGAAAGTGATTTGAGGCAACTGGCCCCCCTCTCTCGCCCACCTTTTTCCCCAAACACATCCAATCAAAATTTTTAGATAGCCATTTTGTTCAGTTTTGTGGATTTCCAGATAAAAATTATGTTTTTTAGGAGGACGCTCCCCCACAGCCCTCAGGGCAAGGATTGTAAGTTATGCCCTGGGGGCATATAAGGTTTTTACTGAACGCGTCGTCGTAGAAACTTCAAAAAGGGCTCATTCGATTGGAAATTGAAATGGCTAGTGCCCTTTTTAATAGTCGAAAGTAATTGGAAGGCAACTAACTCCCCTTCCACGCCCACCATTTCCCCCAAACATATCCAATCAAAATTTTGAGACAGCCATTTTGTTCCACGCAGTTAAAGTTCAGGAAATTATACCTTTGAGCAGGACACTCCCCCCACAGTGTTCAGAGCAAGGGTTAAAAGTTATGCCCTGGGGGCATACATATAGTCCATTTTGTCGTAAAAAATTAACGTGAAAAAGGGCTCATTCGATTGGAAATTAAATGGTCCTTTTTTAATAGTCGAAAGATGACACCCATCCCCCCACAACCCTCAGGGCAAGGATTTTAACCCTGGGAGCATGTTAAGGTTTTTTATTTAAAGCGATGTTGTAAAAACACAAAAACGGCCATTCTTGAAAATTGCCTTGCCCTTTAAGGTCCATTTTGTTCAACGTAGTCGAAAGTTCTGGAAATTAGTCTGTTTAGGTGAGCAGAAATTAACATAAGTTGGGCTCACAGCCCCTATGCCTTCCCAAGGCCAGAACATAATTTGCACTTTACTGAAAAAAATACAAATGAATGTGCATTGTCAGTTTAATATACATATACTGATATTTAATAATCGAAATGTTAATATTATTTGATTTATTAAAGTTATAAAAGTAAAAACCTTTATATTTTTTCAGTAAAGTGCAAATTTTGTTCTGGCCTTGGGAAGGCATAAGGGTTTTGCGCCCAATTTATGTTACTTTCTGCTCGTTTTGAGTTTGACTTGGTTATTTATAGTAATTTCTATTCGTTTTGGGTTTCATTTATTTATCGATGCTGATTTGTGGTAGTTTTACGCTTGGTAGATTATTTGATTTGATTTTTGCTCATTTTTTGTTTAATAGAGTTCTTTACTTTTCTTTGAAAAAGTTATTTTTTGTGGAAACAGTTTTTTTTTTAATTAATCCATCAAAGATCCAGTATAAATTACACAGGACATACAACTTTATAAGGAATGCAAAGTGGGGTCCTTGGATCTAGCGCCTACACCCAATGGAAAACGTTTTCAGTCTTGCATCTGGAAAAATACCTTGTGTTTTTAAGGTTGTTCATTAGGTCAAACTAAAATATATATTTTTTTAGCACCTCAACATGGCCAAATCAACCACTTTTGAGCTCTCAAACAGATTCGGGATATCAATTTTTCTAAGTATAATGTTTCATTCTCTTTTTTTTTTCAATTCCACTGTGAACTTGGCTGCTTTGACATAAACAAAGGATTGTTACTTGTATAATGTTTTTGTAATTTTCTAAGTATAATGTTTCCTCCTCTTTTTATTTTAATTCCATTGTAAACTTGAGTGCTTTAACACAAGCTTAGGATTGTTACTTGAGTGCAATTCACCAAAGAAAGGGCCAAGGAAATGTTGCTAAATTTCTATGGGCTTCTATTACGATATAGTCTGTTCTGTTACCATTTTATAGACATTTCAAGCATTATTTCATATGGTTTGTTGTATTACATACAGGTATGTATTTTTGTTTGTCTGTCAATATGACTAAATAACCCATATTCATAATTGAACAAATATGACCTGAAATACATCAAATAAAGACAAAAAAAAATTGATGAAACTTACCAGTTACACCAGTTTTATTATAGAAGAAGGTAAACCATTCTTCTGGAACAAAGCCCACTCGTACTTTGCCAGGATTAACAGGGCGAAGAGGTCTTGGAAAGCCAACATGATCTCTTTCTACCCCTTCATTAGGGCCTTTGAATTGGACAACTGGAGCAGCAGATGCAGATGCTACCTCAGAGGTGTTAGCTGAACTAGTTTGCACAGGTCTCACAGACTGGAGGGGATACAATTGGGCGAGCTGAAAACAAAGAAATGATTCAATGTAGCTGAAAAAAAAGGATTTAGAACTGGTTTGGTGTAGAGTTTGCATGTTGCAATGCTTTGATTATAAGGTAGGTTTGATGCTTAAAAATGGTTAAAACACAACTTGAGAAATATTTTTATTTGAGTATGAACTGTAAATAAGAGAGATAGCCATAGATTTGAATACAAAAAATAAAATAGAAAAAAATTGACCAACTTGCAAAAGACAGTCGTGGCTTTATTTGAACTATTTGCAAATACTGCATAGTGCTATTTACAAATCTAGAATGTGGTTACATTAAATTGGGCATTTTAGGCATCTCCATTATGTTTTCCAGAGAAGCCTTAAGAGTTTCAGTCATAAGAAAGAATTTATTTTCAGTCAGTGAAAATGATCTAATATACAAATTTGAAAGTTTTGCAATGTAAGTGTTGTTGTTAAAAGCTTTTTCTTAAGTTAATGCCAAAGTTTTTTCACCCTAGGTTAAGTAACTAGCTCTCCAAGTAGAACTATGCAGTAGCGTTCTAAATGGCAAAATTGATTATGGTAAACATAGGTATTTTGCGTATGTTACCGTAATTTTATGGACCCCTGTAAAATTATTATTTTACCTATACTTTTTTGGATGATTTAAATATTTTACCAGTATTTTTCATATTTTCGGTTCCTTGTAGTTTTTGCTACACGAAATCACAGAGAGCCTAGAAGAAACAGGTTTGGATATGATGTTATTATTGTAATTTTTACTGGATACAAAGCAGGGCAAAAAGCAGGAATAGAATTTTTAATTGTGCTTATTAAATTTGTTATGAGGCGTTTGTGATGAAGTGACAAGTTGGTATTTCACTAGCCCTTTTCTTGCAATGTATCACCTTATTTAAGTGATTTTAAGGGGAAATGAAACAAAAATTTATCAAATAAGCATGAATTTTAATTTTGTTTGTTTTGGAGGAGATTTGATTTAAAGTAAGATGTAATTGTTTGTTGGTTGGTGAGTGTGACCCCACAGCATGGACATGGTATGTAGTTGCTGCCCCTGTTGCATTATTATTTTATATTGTTTTTTTTTTTTTCTTTCTAATTATAGTGAAGTTAATTGATGTTATATGTATGTGTTTTTTACCTGATTCACCCCCTGCGTCAACTGTTTTGGTTTTGACTGAATCATTTTGATTTGTGTATGCAAATTGTTGTTAAAGTTAAATAGATATATCATATCATACAGTATAAAGTATTTTACATAATCTTTCTGCTAAAAAAATTCAGAAAGCAATATCACTTGGCCCGTAGACCAATACCATTACTACCTGGTCTAAAAGATCATCAAATAGCTGAGATCACCGATGAAAAAAAAAATCAAGGATCCGGAGCAGGGATTTCTTTTCAAACTTGACTGCATGCAGCTTAATTGCAAGTCTCTTGTGACAAAATTTATCAAAAGGTTTACAAAACCCAAGCAGAATAATGTCAGCAGGCACCTCTGCATCAAGTAGCCTAGTGATGTAGTCATAAATTCTAGGAGATTGATATCAACTGATCCTCTAGAATAAAACTGGGCTGTGAGCTATGCAAGAGATTAGTCACTTCAAGATGCTGAAAAACTGCAAATAGCATTTAAAGCATTTAAAGTTGCCCTCACTTCAATTTCATAGGACTAGAACTTGCCTTATTAAAGCATTCTTAACAACAAAACACATGTACAATCAGAAATCTAACTTTTTTTCTCAGTTTAACTATTACTTTTAAACCCAACAGAATCAATATAAAACTGGCAATATAAGATGGAAAAAGAGCCTCTTTTTTTGATAAAGTGCATAAGAATTGAAACTTGCTTTCTTCAACTATATTTGATGCTTCTAGAGAAGCATTATTTAAAAGAAGATTGGTATATATTTAAGTTTCTGTCAGTGTTCAACTGACAATAATAATAACAATAATTTATTTGTGCCCTGTATACAGAAAAATGCACACTAGAGGAGTAAGAAAAAAAACATAAAAAAAAATAAGAAGGACAGCAATAATATCCTCTCTCAGCAAAAAACAAAACAAAAAGAAAAAATTATTTCACTCATAATAGAAACATACCTTAACTGACCTAGTAAAACTTGATCCTAGTACATAATAACTCTTCTAGCAAAGAAAAAACACAATACAAAAAAAAAATTATTTCATAGTACTCACACTTTAAAGATAAATATTGCAAAATTACAATAACTTATTCAAATAGTACACACAGCTACAAAACTTATTCAAATTACACAGGTAGATAACAACAGGGCCTAAGACAAACAAAAATAAATTCACATATAAAACCAACAGAAACAATTACCAACAAGAAAAGACGCCAAAAACCAAGGGAAATCAAAACCAAGGGAAATCAAAAAGACTAATCACATGAAACATAAAAATAACATATACTGCTACAGATGAATAAATTATTCTTTAAACAAACAAAAATAAAAATGAATAATACATTTGAACTTAAAGGAATAGAAATAAAATTTAAAAAAGTCAATTAATTTATCAGATTGTTTACAGAAATTACCTGATCTTTTTCCCAATTAATTAAAAAAAAAAACTTTCCAAAAAATAAGTTTTTCAAATAAAGTAAAGGTCGTTTTAAAACTTAAGCTCAGCAGATATTAATACCTTTTAAAATTCAAACTCAAAACGACCAGAAATTACTATTAAAGAATAAATGAAACCCAAAACGAACAGAAATTAAATAAACAATCATAGCAAAAACATGCAACCAAGTAATAATATAAATGAATAAATAAACCTTAAAGCAAGTAATGCTTGGATTAAATATGAAAATCAAGCTTAAAACGAAAAAAAAAATTTCCTATTGAGGTATAAATGAAACTTAAAACGAACAGAAATTAAATAAACAATCAATGCAAACAAACATACAATAGATATTAATATAAATTAATAAATAAATCATAAAACTAGTGAAACTTAAATTGAATATGCAAATCAAGCTTGAAATGAACAAAAATCACCAAAAACAAGAGTTTGGGTATGACCTCCTTCTCTCACAGTAAAAGTCTAAAACCTACTGCGTCAGTGGCGCTTTCATGAAAACTATATGTGTCTTGAATAATCTTGGAAAGTATAAACAACATCAAATTGAATATTTGATGTATAATGACTTTAATTGTTGAAAGATCCATCAGTTCAAGAGTTTATTTCACTGTAATTGTATTTTTATTTTCAATGCTGTAAGAACTGGAAAAGAAAATATTTGTAATATAATCAGTTTTCAGTTAAGTGCCAATGACGCAGTAGGCTTTTGGTTTTTATTTACAGTTAGGAAAGGAGGCAGTATCCAATCACTTGTTTGTAGGGAAACTTTATTCGTCTTTAACAACTTTAAAAAGAGCTAATAAATTAAACTGAATATTTGATGTATAATGATATTAACCTAATTGCTGAAAGCTCATCAGTTCAAAATTTTACTATAATTTTAATGTTTATTTTCAATATTAAGTACAAAAGAAAATATTTGTCACAAAATTAGTTTTCAGTAAGGCGCCAATGACAAAGTAGGTTTTAGACTTTTACAGTGAGAGAAGGAGGTCATGCCCAAACTCTTGTCTGTGGTGATTTTTGTTCGTTTCAAGCTTGATTTGCATATTCAATTTAAGTTTCACTCGTCTTAAGATTTTATTTATTAATTTACATTAATATCTATTGTATGTTTGTTTGCATTGATTGTTTATTTAATTTCTGTTCGTTTTAAGTTTCATTTATACTTCAATCATTTATACTTAAGCATTACTCGCTTTAAGATTTATTTTTCATTTATATTATTACTTGTTGTATGTTTTTGCTATGATTGTTTATTTAATTTCTGTTCGTTTTTGGGTTTCATTTATTCTCTAATAGTAATTTCTGGTTGTTTTGAGTTCAAATTTTAAAAGGTATTTGTATCTGCTGAGCTTAAGTTTAAATGGCCTTTACTTTTCATAGAAAAACTTATTTTTCAGAAAGTTTTTTTTTTTAATATATTTTTGTTCGTTTTTGATTGCAAAAAATTTGAAGTTTTTAAAAATTCTTCATTTCAAAATCAAACTTAAAAAAAATCAAATATTCATCAAAGTATCAAAACTGATATCAAAGTAACAATATCAAAGGGAAAAAAATGGGTTTGTGTCAACCTCGGACTTTTTATTATCTGATGTTTGAACTGTTTTTCAAAAAATTGCTATCTCAAAATTTTATCGGATGGGTTTGGGGAAAAGGGGCGTGGGGGGACTAGATTAAGCTTTGGTCTATTTTGACTCCTTAATAGCGAACTAGAACTTTCTATTTTCAATCAAATAAGCCCTCTCTGAAGTTTATATGAGTATCCCTTCTATAAGAACCATATATATCCCCTGAGTGTAACTTACAACGCCTGTCCCTCGACCCTGGGGGGTTGTATCGACCCTGGAGTTTTAATATCTGATGGTTGAACTATTTTTAACAAAATGATCACCTGAAATTTTTATCAGATGGGTTTGTCCATCCGATACACCCAAAGGCGTGGAGGGCGGGTAGGGTTAGTTGCCCTTCAATCTTTTTTCACTCTGAGAAAATGAACTACAACGTTTAATTTCCATTCAAATGAACCCTCTCTGAAGTTTATACAAGCATACCTTCCATAAGAACCATATATGCCCCCAGAGCAATACTTACAACGCCTGTCCCGGGCCTGGGGGCAGGGCTGTGTTGACACAGGAGTTTTTCTTATCTGACCTTTGAACTATTTTTAAACGAAATGGCAATACGTAAAGGAGTTTTTGTTATATGATCTTTGAACTATTTTTTAAAAAAAATGGCTATCTCAAATTGGGGGGGGGGCCCAGTTGCCCTCTGATCACTTTTGACTCTTAAAAAGGGTACTAGGAACTCTTGATTTCCAATCGAATGAGCCCCCTTTGAAGTTTATACGACGACCCCTTCTATATGAAGTGCCTCTGGGAAAAAAATAAATAGAGTGTAGGGGGAGGCTAGCTGCCCTCCAATCACTTTTGACTCTTAAAAGTGAATTATAACTTTCATTCTCCAATCAAATGAGCCCTCTAGGAAGTTTATACAAGCATCCCTTCCATAACAACCATATATGTCCCAAGGGCATAATTAACAACGCCTACCCCCGGGCCCTGGGGGGCTGTGTCGACACCGGAGTTTTTTGTTATCAGAACTTTGAACTATTTTTAACAAAATTTTTATCTGATGCATTTAGGACGTGGAGGAGGGGGGCTAGTTGGCCTCTGATCTCTTTTGACTCTTAAAAAGTGAACAAGAACTTTCAATTTCCAATCAAATGAGCCCTCTCCGAAGTTTATACGAGCATCGCTTCCATAAGAACTATATATGCCCCTAAGCGTTACTCATAATGCCTGCCTCCGGGTCCTGGCAGGTTCCATTGACACAGGAATTTTTCTGATCTGACCTTTGAACTATTTTTAATGAAATGGGTATTATAAAAATTTTATCGGATGGGCTTGGGTAAAAAAACGGTGTGTGAGGGGGGGGGGGGGGGGCTAGTTGCCCTCGCATATCTTTTGACTCTTAAAAATTGAACTAGAACTTTCAATTTCCAATCAAATGAGCCCCCTCTGAAGTTTATACGAGCATCCCTTTCATAAGAACCATATACACCCCCAGGACAACACTTACAACGTCTATCCCCCGGGCTCTGGGGGGCGTTTTTTTTTTTTTTTTTTATCTAATTTTGAACAATTTCCAAAACACTGGCTATCTCAAAATTTGTAGCGGACAGGTATGGGGAAAAAAGAGCGTGGGGGGGGGGGGGTAGTTTAACTCTCTTGACTCTTAAAATGTGAATTAGAACTTTCACTTTCCAATCAAATGAGCCCTCTATGAAGTTTATACGAGCATCCCTTTCATAAGAACCATACATGGTGGTTTCTATTGACACCAGATTTTTTTCTTATCCGACCTTTGAACTATTTTTAACAAAAAGTCTATCTCAAATTTTTCATCAGATGTGTTTTGAAAAAGAAGGCGTGCGGGGGGGGGGGCTAGCTGCCCTCGGATCTCATTTGATAATTAAAAAGTAAGCTCGAACTTTCAATGATAAACAAAAAATCGCGAAGAAAGGAAACGAGGACAATTAACAGCCAGTGAAAAAATTGAAAAATTATGCAAATATTTCAGTCAAGACCTCCGCTTGACCGTCCTCAGTGCAGAATAAAACTGATAAAAATATAAAAACCAAACCTTAAAATAAAAACACCAAACTAAAATTGGACGACCCTTTCCTAGTAACGGTGAAAGGGTCGTTACTAGGAAAAGGGTCGTCCAATTTTAGTTTGGTGTTTTTATTTTAAGGTTTGGTTTTTATATTTTTATCAGTTTTATTCTGCACTGAGGACGGTCAAGCGGAGGTCTTGACCGAAATATTTGCATAATTTTTCAATTTTTTCACTGGCTGTTAATTGTCCTCGTTTCCTTTCTTCGCGATTTATTTATTTATCATGATTAGCCAGTGTGGTCTCAGAAATTATTTACGAACTTTCAATATCCAATCAAATGAGCCCTCTCTGAAGTTTATACGAGCATCCCTTTATGCAAACAATATATGCCCCAGGACATAACTTACAATGCCTGCCCCCGGGCCTTGGGGGTTGTGACGACACCTGAGTTTTTGTTATCTGACTTTAGAGCAATTTGTAACTTAATGATTATCTCAAATTTTTTATTGGATGCAATTGGGGGAGAAGGGGCGTGGGGGGGGGGGGGGCTAGTTGCCCTCCAATCTCTTTTGACTTAAAAAACTGAACTATAACTTTAAATTTCCAATCAAATGAGCCATCTCTGAAGTTTTTTACTAGCATCCCTTCAATAAGAACCATATATTCCCCCAATGCATAACTTACAACACCTGCCCTTGGGCCCTGGGGGGCTGTGTTAACCCCTGAGTTTTCTTTATATGGTCTTTGAACTATTTTAAAAAAAAACTATCTCAAAGGTCATATCGGATGGGTTTCAGGAAAAAAGGGCGTGGAGAGGGGGGGGATGGGCTAGGTGCCCTCCAAACTCTTTTCACTCTTAAAAAGTGAACTAGAACTTTCAATTTCCAATCAAATTATCCCTCTTTGAAGTTAATACAAGCATCCCTTCCGTAAGACACATATATGCCCCCAGGGCATAACTTACAATACCTGCCCCTGGTGGGTTGTGTCGACATCGTAATTTTTGTTGTATGATCTTTGAACTAGTTTTGACAAAATAGCTATCTTAAAGTTTTTGTTGGATGCATTTGGGAAAAAAGGGTTGGGGGGAGAGCTGCTTACCCTCCAATGTCTTTTGACACTTAAAAAGTGAACTAGAACTTTCATTCCAGTCAAATGAGTCCTCTCTGAAGTTTATATGAGCATTCCTTCCATAAGAACCATATATGTCCCCAGGGCATAACTTATAACCCTTGCCCCTGAAGACTGTGGGGGGAGTGTCCTGCTCCAACATATAATTTCCAGAACTTTCAACTACGTTGAACAAAATGGATATATCAAAATTTTGATTGGATGTACTTGGAGAAATGGTGGGCGTGGAAGGGGTGTCAGTTGCCTTAAAATCACTTTCGACTATTAAAAAGGGAACTAGCCATTTAAATTTCCAATCGAATGAGCCCTTTCTGAAGTTTCTACGACAACATTGTCTATACAAAACCTTATATGCCCCTAGGGCATAACTTACAACCATCATCCTGAGGGCTGTGGGGAAGTTGTCATCAACAAAGACCTAATTTACAGAACTTAAAACTACGTTTAATAAAACGGCTATCTCAAAATTTTGATTGGATGTGTTTGGGGGAATGATGGGCGGTGGGGGGGAGCTAGTTGCCTCCAATCACTTTCAAATATTAATAAGGGTACTAGCCCTTTGAATTTCTAATCGAATGAGCCTTTTCTGAAGTTTCTACAACAACACCTTCTATACAAACCTTATATGCCCCCAGGGCATAACTTAAAACCCTTGCCCTGAGGGTTGTGGAGGATTGTCCTCCTCAAAAACATATTTTCTATCTGGAAATCAACTACGGTGAACAAAATGGCTATCTCAAAATTTTGATTGGATGTTTGGGGGAATGATGGGCGTGGGGGGGGGGGGGGGGGGGGGGTAGTTGCCCTCAATCACTTTTGACTATTAAAAAGGGCACTATCCCTTTGAATTTCCAATTTAATGAGCCTTTTTTGAAGTTTCTACGACACCGCCTTCTATAAAAACCCTTATATGCCCTCAGAGCATAACTTAAAACCCTTGCCCTGAGGATTGTGGGGGAGCTTCCTCCTCAAAAACATATTTTCTATCTGGAAATCAACTATGCTGAACAAAATGGCTATCTCAAATTTTTGATTGGATGTGTTTGGGGAAATGATGGGCGTGGGGGGGGGGGGGGGAGTCCAGTTGCCCTCCAATCACTTTCGACTATTAAAAAGCGCACTAGCTCTTGAATTTCCAATCGAATGAGCCTGTTTTGAAGTTTCTACGACAAACGCCCTCTATAAAAACCTTATATGCCCCCAGCGCATAACTTAAAACCCTCACCCTGAGGGTTGTGGGCGGAGTGTCCTCCTCAAAAATATTTTTTCTCTGGAAATCAACTACGCTGAACAAAATGGCTGTCTCAAAATTTTGATTGGATGTGTTTGGGGGAATGATGGGCGTGGGGGGGGGGGGGGGGGCTAGTTGCCCTCCAATCATTTTCGACTATTGAAAAGGACACTAGAACTCTCGATTTCCAATCGAATGAGCACCCTTTGAAGTTTCTACGACGACCCCTTCCATATGAAGTGCCTCTGGAAAAAAAATTATAATAATAATAATAAATAAATAATAAAACATTGGAGTAATATGGCCTTTACTATAGGCAACGCTACAGCGCTGCCCCCTGATTTCAAAGATGCCATACCGCCTAGAATTATAACCGTTTTCTAGTTCAAATGAGCAATCCAAGCAAATACTTACAAAATCTAAAGAAGACAGAATAAATTTGTTTCCCTTCAGTTGCAGAGAAAAACGCCCAAATGGTGTAATGAAAAATACATGAGGCGCAAAGGATGAATCTTAAAAAAAAAAAATACAAACTACTGAGAGTTCAGACTGGTATGGGAGGATCAAAGGGCAAGAAATAAGTCGAGAAATCCAACCAAGAAACTACCAGAACCATGAAGTTGCACTAGCTAAAGAAAGCAAGCATTACCAAAGAAATTTTGGGAATATGTTTCCTGTAAAAGTCCCAATCAATGATCAATATCTAAACTGACTACTACTTCTGGAGCTGAACTAACAGATGTCAAAGAAATTGCATAAATTGAACTGCCAGTTTTTTTTTGTTTTTAGTAGTAAATCAGATACTGACCTACCCACTATTGAATCCACATAAATCCACCATCCAATGGGGCCTATTGAGATTCATAGTTTTTTGATCATCAAACAAATTTTTAGATGTTAACAAATCAGTTGGGCCAGATAGGTTACATCCACGTCTTCTAAAGAAGCTGCTGAAGCCACTGCCGAGCCACTCTCCCAAGTTATTAAGAGTTTACCTATGTACCAAGAAACCCCTTTGTTCAAAAACGGAAATAAAGCCCTAGCAGAAAACTACCACGCCATAAGTATAAGTTTTGTTGTTTCTAAAATCGTGGAATAAGTGGTAAATGACTCTGTCATGAAGCATCTCAAACTTGATGAAATACTATTGCCCAGCCGACATAGATTCCAACAAGAAAAGTCAGGAGATATAAATTTGCTAATGACTTATAACAGACCTGATTGATCAGGACCTCTATGGATGTCATTTTCCTTGACCTTACAAAAGCGTTTGACAGAGTTCCACATCTGCTAATCCAGCTGTAAACAACATACAAGAACTGTCAAGTGTGGATGAAGAAAGGGATATTGCAATCATTGTTTACAGTCAGTTTAAATTCCATTCAAACTACAAAAAAACTGTATCTCATACACACTCTATCCTTGGACTCTTGAAAAAAAAACTATTTCCAGTAGGTCTCCCTATGTTTCCCTGAAGTTGCACAAGGCCCTTGTCATGTGTTGCAATATGTGATGTTGCTTTGCTTTTACTTATGTGTTTTTTATTCATAGGTGCCTGAGTTTAATAAAGAATAATCTCAAAAACATTACTTGAGTCCAAAATTGGATTGCCAATCAGCCTCACAAATTTAATCAGCCAGTAAGCACCAACAGACGAGAAGACAGCCTTCACTATGGATTTTGATCAACCAGCCATCAACTGGAATGCCCAATGCTTGGCAGACAAATGGAAGAGATTTGAGAAACATGTCAAACTAATGCTTGATGGACCACTTGTAGGAAAGACAGAAAAAGCAATGTGTGAATACCTCCTAATCTGGACAGATGACAAAGGACATAAAATCTTTGAAACATTTACAGTCATGGATCAACAAAAGATAAAAACTGAAAAACACCTAACCAAATTCTGAGAACAGGCTGCACCAAAGACAAACAACTTCTTTGCCTGATTTGTGTTCCACAAAAGAGAACATTTAGAAAACAAGAGTGTTGAAAATTTCATAACAAAACTGAAGAGACAGGTAAAATCATGTGCATATGCCAACCCTGATGAGATGGTGAGACTGTGTATAGTGATTAGCCTTAGAGACACAAGAATCAGACAGCATCTGCTCATGGAAGGAGGCGCTCTTACTCTACAAATTGCCAAGTAGTAAGTCTCTACAAAATAACCAAGGCACAGTTTTGAACATTCAAAGGAAAGGAATTATTGGTGGAAAATGAAACTGGCACCATTCAGAAAAGCAAATGCTACCAACTGCCTAAGCAAGATGGCATATAAAAAAAACTGAAAGAAAACCCAGGAAGTGTTACTTCTGTGGAGGAACATACTCTCCAGTCCACATATGCCCAGCTAGTGGAAAGACCTGCAGCTAGTGCAGCAAAATCAACCACTTGGCTTGAGTGTGCAAAAGTGCAAAAAGACATTAACATTGAGACAGGTCGTAACAACAGTGGAACTGATTGTGAAGAGGAAGACAAGATATTTTTGCATACGATACACCAGTTAAACAGCAGAGATGAGACATTCATCACACTGGACCTAAAAACAACCAAACTCCAGTTTGATTCAAACTGGACACTGGGGTTCAAGCAAATATACTTCCTACAAAGTACTTTGACACCATAAAGCCACCAATGGAAATCAAACCCAACTGCCCAAAGACTAACTACTGTAGATCAAGAATCCCAGTCAGAGGAAAATGTCAGGCCACAAGCAGCTACTAATCCCAAGTAGCATTGAAGCTACAGTTCTACATTGTCAAAACAGGTTCTGGTCCTATTCTAGGGTTTAGATCAAGCATTGATCTGAATCTAGTATAACTGGTCATGAATGTGAACAAACCAGAGAGACAAATATTGACAGCACTATTAAACAATTCAAAGATCCATTTGAAGTCATACAGAAAACTTGTGGGGGAATGCCACTTTCACCTGAAAGAAGGCACCATCCTGAAAATTCATCCAGCCAGAAAGGTTCCATCTGCTCTTAGATATAAACTAAAACAAGAGCTTGATCAAATGAAACACAAGGTATCATCAAAAAGGCTACCAACCCACAGAGTGGGTAATTCAATGATAGCGGTAAAGAAGGATGGTAGCCTGAGAATCTGTATTGACCTGAACAAGACAATCCTGCGCATGCACATTCTACCCTGAACCTATACTGAAAGATGCAACTACAAAACTACATAGAGCCAAGTACTTTAGTAATATGGACACCAGCAGGCTATTGGTCACTCATTCTGGGTACAGACACTTTCCTTATGACAACCTTCAGCACTATTCATGGCAGATATTGCTTCAAAAGAATGCCATTTGGGATAATATCAGCCCAAAATGAATTAAAAAGGAAATTTAAAGAAACATTTGAGAGCCTTGAAAGTTTTGTGGTGATTATTGATGACCTCTTAATCAATGGAGCAAGAATTGAAGAGCACAACAATGGTTTACCTGTTTTTAATGGTTTATCTACACTGGTTTGCCAATTACAAAGAGCTGATATGCTTATGCCACACAAACTTTTTCCACAAGAGACCCCTCCCCCAATTCATTTGTCAACATCCCAAAATATTGGCAGTAGCAGGAGAGGACATTCAAAGAAGCTGTTCAAGTCACCTGTCAAAACTTAACACCAACAACTGCTTTTCTCCTGCTTTGTTGTAAACCACTGGAGTAGTCTCTCAAGAAGTTACTAGATACCAAAAGGAATGGAGTTCCCTGAAAGTACCAGTGGTATACAATTCTTGTTTGATCAGCCACATCATCAGCTATAGAGCAATTCACAGATCAAGATGGATCTTAATTTGTCCCAAAGTGCAAATTAAAGTAATAGTATAATAGGTAGCTTTTCTAGACGTGAAGAATTCCAGTTTATATTTCTTCAGTCTGAGATCTATCTTTACTGTTATTAAGTGCATTATTTACCAGAAATCTTTTTTGAAATTATTTTAAAAAGTGAAGAAAATGGAAGAACACATGATAATCTGATGAATAGAAATATACTGGATATTATAAAGTAAAATTTTTATTGTTTCAAGTGTTGTTTTTTTTTGTAGTTTTTAGTACCATAAGGGGGGAGGGGGAGAATATGGTACATGGTACTCACATGTAAGACACTGTCTTACTCACTGTTAAGACAGCCAACCTTATTTGTTATGTTATTGTAAATCAAAGACTGGACACAAAGGCATAAAGAAATGTTTTCATTGATATTCAAAGTAAAAAGCACCATCTAATAGTGCCTTAATCTAATCTACATTTTAGACACTACTTGAATCCTAAACCATGAAGTAATAAGAAACCAGGCGAAAAAAAAAAGATCCTATAGAAGCCATCACAGAGTGTTACAAGGATGGAAATCCTTAACTTGTTCCAAGAATATATATAAATATATATATATATAATATATAGATATATATATATATATATATATATATATATATATATATATATATATATATATATATATATATATATATATATATATATATATATATATATATATATATTTATATATTGTTAGACTCTAGAATGAGAGTTTTAAAGACTTTCTAGGAACAGTTAAATATGAAAACTAAAGAGTCTAAGATTTGACAAAAAAGGGCATAATAATAAAATATTGTATTGGTATGTTGAAATTGCAAGAAAGTAGATAATCTGGACTTGTTCAAGATAAAGTTAGGCAAGTGACCTCAATTAGTGATAAGGAAAGTGTTAAAGAAAGATGGGTAGAACATTTTGAGAATCTGTTAAACCAAGATAGAGTTGCAGAAAAAGATATGGAAGAGTAAAAAGGTTTGTGACACTTTTGGATATGAAGGGAGATGCGTTCTGCGAGGAAAAATCAGTGACAGTACTGAAAGGATTAAAAAATAGTAAGGCACTAGGTTCCAATGACATGGTAAATGACTTATTTAAATATAGTGTTGTGAAGTTAGAGATAAATTACTGAATATATTTTATTTATTTTACTTATCAAGAAAAAAAACAAAAACAAGAGTAGCCCATAGGTTTGTTTTTCATATGGAAAAAAAAAAACATTGTGACAATTTGCAAGTGAAGGGAGGTTCATTTTGCAAGAAAAAGTAAGAGATGGTTCTGAAAGGATTAAAAAATAACATGTCTCAGGTGCTATGGTAAATGAGATTTTGAAATATGGTGATTGAGAAGTTAGAGATAAATTATTGAAGATCGTGAATACAATTTTTTTCAAAATAGGGAAGTATGGTATCTAGCAGTTTTAGGAAAAGACTGTGATAAGATTGAGTGTGGTAGTTATAGATTTATTAGCTTGGTTTTAGTAGGAGGCAAATTATTTAGTATGTGATTGATACTTTAGTCTATACTATTGATAAACAGTCTTTAATATAGTTCAATACTATTCATACACAGTCTTTAATACAGTCCAATACTTTAATATACAGTCTATAATATAGTCTGTAGACTCTGTAGTCTATACTTTATAGACTCTTTAGAGATGCTGTAGATAAAATTAAAGAACAGTATGGTTTTAGGAGAACAGGACAATACATGAACAAAAATTTCAATTTAGATTAATAGGTTTTACATGCCTGGGTCATCAGACCCATTTAATCCTCACTTTTTTTAGATTATAAACAAACATTATATTCAGCAAATAGAAGGCTACAAGAGAGCATGAAATCAAATGGGAAAGTGAAACTCTCCAAGACTTAGATTATGCAGTTTGAGCATCTTAAATGGGAATATTAGCAAAATAAATGATTTTTTGGAAGTTTTGAAAGTTTATGGTGCTAGAATAGGTTTGACAATTAATGCTAAGAACTGTAAGTTGCTTTGTTGGGTAATACTGATGATGGGTAATGAGATGATTGATCAAGTGGATAACTTCACTTAACTGGGTAGCTTTATCAGTAAAAGATGGTGGATACAGTGAAAAAAAAAGTTTAGAAGAAGAGGATTACAAGTCTGAAAACCCAGAATAAAATATTAGAAGCAACAGTGATGACAATGGTAAAGTATGGTTCTGAAGTGTGGGCAAAATCCGAATATTGAAGAGGGTTTATTAGATATTTTCTACAGGAATTGTCTACAGAGAGTTTTGGGCACCCATTTGACCAACCATATCACAAACAATAAAGTGTATGAAAAATATGGCCTAATCCTGTTTTCTAGGGTTATAATGAGAGAAAGCCTGAGATAGCAAGGACATATTTTACAGAAGAAAAATGACAGATTGTATAAGATTATCTATTTTGGTCATCTATCTAGGGTCAAACGGAAAGCAGGTTGTCCCCAAATAGAGTAGGAAAAGGTCATAACAAGGGAATTGAAGGAGATTTGATAAAATTCTATTTTAGGAGCTTTTGCTATTTAGGAAAGTAGTTTACTCAGGTCATATTTTGAAGAGCCTGCCTCCACTCCTCTCTCCAGAAGGGAAATGACATTTAGCATTATGGGTGTTACAAAAGTGAAAACTGGCAAAATATATCTGCTGCTCAAATTAGACAAAGAAAAGTGCTTTTAGTCTTCTACCTTTGCTCAATCCCAATTTGTATAGTTTTAAGGATCTGTACATGAAGACTATTTTATAAGTTTAGGAAAAACCCTTGTGCTCCAAATTTTACTGAAATAATGGGAATGGTAGATTTGAAGATTTTTCCATTAGTGAGCTATGAATTAAGTGAACATACCACTTGATACCTCTTTCAGAATATAATAGTCACTTTACACGGAAAATGAATTTTAAGCCCTTTATGAACCCTTTAAGATAAGGCTTCTTAAACTTTTATCATTCATGACCCCATTTATGGTTCCTAGTTTCCTGGTAACCTGATATAAATGCAAAACAAAAAGATTAATAATTTTTTGGATGATTTATTTATTAGGTAATAATATACATGTACATATGAAAATATATTTTACAAGAATTTTTTTAGAAACATAAAAAAAATCTAAATTAAAGATTACACAAAAAGTTGCAAAATTGTATTTATTATAGTTACTAAAATTATATGCCCTATTTTTCATCAAAATTGCATTTTTTTTTTTTTTTTTTTTTTTTTTGCAGTAACATAAATAAAATTCTAGTAACATTTTAGTTCACTCAAATATATTTGAATGCAGGCATTGAGTGGTAAGTATTAAGTTAAAATTAAAAGAAAAAAAATTAAGGTGGATATGCCTGTTCTTTATTGCATAACAAATTAAATCTTGGTGGAATGTTTGATGCTGCTGGATGCAAGACCTCTTGAACATTTTTTAGCAATGAACAATACTGAAATTTGATATGCATGAAAGCTGAGAAAGTAACTTAATATAATATGTAGTGTCAAATGGCAAAAGAACATTTAACGCCATATCAACAATTGCAGGTAGTTCAAGTTCTGATCCTAAACTCAGTTAGGGGTTGTTTGGGAAACTCTAGCTTTCAGTTTGAGTCACTCAAACGTTCAACAGATTCCTCTTGAGCTTTAAGTGACAGGTTATCAACCTCACTTAAGCCAATCCAAAACAGCTTATGAATCAAAGCTACCTTTGATCAATATTTAATACAAAATATATACAGAACTGTGTTTCTAGTGCTTTTAAGTAATCTGCAATAATTTTTGTAATAAACATTTTAGAATTATTTATTTTGGTTATAAGATTGTCAACACTGGAAAACATTTCAAACAATTTTATTTTCCACCATACTTTACCAAATGTTGATGATTTCTTTTGTAAAACTTTCAATTTTATCACTTGAAGTAAATATATTGCATTTTTTGGAGAGATAAGTTGAGATCTTGTATAGTTATAAGTCATTGTGAAACATTTTTGTATGGTTAAAATATTTCAATTCTGTCCTTTAATAGCAATTATATTCTTAAACTTCAGCCTCTTCACAACCATTTTACTTTTACATGTAATAATAAAGTTGTGTTGATGGAATCCATATCCTTACAAAGATTTCAAAATACACAGCTGTTAAGGGCATGGCTCTTAATAAAATTTATAATCTTAAGAGCATACTGAAGCACATTGTTTAATTCTGGTGCTTTGCTGCAAGGACCTCTTGGAGGATAAGGCAGTGAGTAAAAGTTATATGATGATAATGAGCAGCTTGAAAAGAAGATTTAAAACCACTATTTTTTCCCAGTCAATGCTCTTACACCTCCTGTGTACATTCAACAACATTTTTTTCTTTCCAAGCCTTCAGAATTAAAAATTAGTCAACTTAATAATACAATTATGTCTTTCCCTATAGTATGGTCTTTCATAGGATGAAAAAATAGCAATTCATCCTCCACAAATCTTTATAGATATACTATATGACATATACTAACAACTGAGCCAATTTGGTAATATTAGTTGTTTTCATCCAATTGAATTGAAAATTCTGGGCTTTCTTTAATTCTTGTAACAAGTTGCACTAGTTGGTCCTTGTTAATATCAGAATTTCTATTCTAGACAGTAAAATTTTTGAATATCATTGGCATATTTACTTTAAATCTAATATTTCTTCCATTTATCTACAAATAGCAGCAGGCAATACAAGATCTTCTCAAATGGTGAACAACATTTATTTTTAGCAATACAGTACAAAACTATATATGATGTTAGTATATATTTTTCATTAATGACCATAAATTTCTCAAAGGATTTTTGTGTTTTATTTAAAGATTTATAGTCTTTCAAAGTATTATTTTGGTTTATTAAAATAAAAACATTTTTTTAGGTTTTATACTCTCTGGAGCATATAATTTATTGCTGATCATACAAAGAGGTTGCTCATTACTGTTACAATTTTGAAATGTAAAGCACATCAAATTTTTTTCAACAGGCCTACTTTGTCCTGCCTGAACAGAACTTGTAGCATTATTATCTGCATCAGTACCATTCTTATATAAGATTGGCCATTTATCCATGGCTAAAAATTATTATGATCTCAAATCAAATAAATATATAAAATAAAAAATTGCATATAATAACTGATTAATTAGTGAATAAAAAGAAAAAAAAATCTTGTTATGGTGAAACAATGACAATTGACTTCACTAGACAACCCAGTCATCCCAGAAGGTACAAAAAATAAGTAAGGGCACTGAAAAACAAATTTTACAGCACCAAACCCAATCTCCAAGAACATAACCCTGAACCCCTTATAAGTATTGACAAATAAAGGTATTTAATTCATCCTTCCCAGCCTTTTGAGCACAGAGAGAGTACAGCTTTGTTATGTGACATAAAAAATATTCAATTTAAATGATGTATAGATGTCTCAATTTTTTTTTTTTTTCAAAAAACTATTTCATGCCAAAAAAAAGCCATACCACAATAAAATTAGCCAAGATTTAAGCCATCAGATAAACAAAAAAAAAATATCATCATTAAGATCAGCCAGTCTGGGGAGAAATAAGTCAATATAACAACACTGCAAAGTATGGCAGTAGCAGTCAGGGGCATCCCAGGGGGGGGAGGGGGCACACCCAATCCCCAACTTTTTAGGCATTTGGTAAAAAATTTTGCCAAAGGCAAAAATTTTAATAGAAATTTCACAAAATTTAGCAAAACTCTTGATTTCTGCAGCAGAAAATTCAGCATAAATCAGGTAGTGATTTGGTAAAATTTACAAGGATCCCCCCCCACCAATGAAATGAGCCTTGGGATGCTCCTGGTAGCAGTACTATACTAGTTCACATTACAGTTGGTGCTATTGAATCATTGTCTTGCTGAACCTGAGTAAGCACATTCCAGCCTTTTTTTTTGTGGGCAGGTTTGTGAGAGTAACTCTGCAAAAATACACATCTAGATGTTATAAAATCTTCTATTTAAATATTTAAAATGTCTTGCAACCCCAGAATTTTGCCATGTGATCCCATTTGGGATTGTGACTCATAGTTTAAGAGGCCATGCTTTAAGATGATACCCTTTTCTAATATTTTGGCAATAATAAGGGTTGGAAAACTGGCTAAAAAACTTACTAATTAATACTGTTGGCCCTTTACTTTTGTAAAGAGCTAAATTTAATTGGCTAAAACTTTACTTTACGTGTTAGCCCTTTTCATCCTACCCTACTAAAGGCAGTGAGCACTAAACTTTTCTGAGCACTAAATGTTGTTGAAAATTAAATAAAGTATCAAAAAAGGTGTAGATAAATTTCAATGGCATAAAATAAATGTAGCAAAATTGGATTATTTATAAATTTGTTAATCTAACTAGATCATGAAAAAGCAATGCCAATAGATTATTCAAACTATACAAAATGAATTTATTGACAAATATTACTCCACCTTTACAGTGAAATCTTCTAAGTAGCCTACTAATAAAGGTAAATTTATAGGTGGCACTATAATTTAGTTAGAATGAAAGTGAAAACATCATTTGATGCCTTTTTTATGTTCTTTCATAATTCAATAATCACTTCTGTTGCGAATTGCAGCTTGAGCCCTTAAAGGGTCCCAAAGGTATTTCATTTTTGTAACCACACAAAGAAGTTATAAACACTAGTCAAGTTGTTGAAAAAGTAGTTAAAAACACATCACTAGTTCATAAATAAGTTGTTCAAGAGTAATATATTCCAAAAAACAGTTATTTATAATAATTCAAATCTCTTTTATTAGGCAACTCAAATAAAAAAAAAAAAACAGTAGTACAAAAACAGTAGGAAAACTCAACTGTTTTCCTACTGTTTCAAGTTTTTCAAATGCCATTGACAATAATAGCACTGAATTTTGCAATTTGAAACTGTGCTGTTGACAATTCAGGGTATATATTTCCACATTAGAGGGGTGAGGGGTAAAGTTCATGGGAGTGATGATTCTGATGAATTAATTTACAGTGAAATAAATCCCAATTGCCAAAGTTTGTTTAATAATAAAGACCCAGTGCATAAATAATAAACTCCTATATACCAAAGTGTTCAGAAAAGTTTTTATCTATAAAAAGAAATTGACTGGAAAACAAAAATATCTATCCATTCCCCAGATATAGGGTACTTCATTTACCATAGAGTCATGCCATCTGTAAACTAGACTTCCTTAAGTTATTCAAACTGGATAGGTAGCACTGTGGGTAGCTCTTTTTCTTCAGCATATGACTCATAGTGCCATCATAATCATCATTGTTTGTATAAACAATTATCAACAATTAGCCTATATTTAATAGCCTACCAAATAGTGTATATAATAAACCAATTTGTTGACAATTGACTAAGGTTTATTGTTTTTTATATATTTTGATTGGTTTCATTGAGTATCTTTTTCTGGTTTATTTGAATATATTATGTCCAGCAAGCCTAAGAGAAAACACATAAGCCCAGTTAAGGTCCATGACAGATTTGCTGCTTGTTCTACTGAACTGGATGAGGGGTCCTCTGCAATAGAGTGTGATATTTGTGAGAAGTGGATCTGTGGTGAATGTCTGGACTTGTCCCATGGAGAATATAAATTATTAAGCAAGATGATGCAATCCCTTACCTGTTCCTGGTCATATCCAGCCTGCAAAGTTAACCCTCCTCCTCCCCCCTCTAGTGAGCAAGCTATGATAAATAAGCTAGCATCTGTTACAGATAATTCCTTGAAATCTTTCAGGGAAGATCTGAGAACTGACATTTCTGTCCAGGTTAGTGATATTACTAACATGGTATCCCATAGTGTCTTCTAAGTTGTCCCAACTTCCAGTAGCCCAATTAACTGAAACCAATGTTCATCAGATAGCACATTCAGAGCAACAGTGTTTTGAAAGACTTCTTAACATTGTTGCATATGGTATCCCCACCCATATTGAAGTTTTCCTGTACAATTATCTATTATGCAATTATGGAGTTGATATTGATTCCCCCCAGCCCTAGTAAAAAGACTTTCTAACAGCCATTAACCATCTGGTAAACCCCCTCCTCTTCTCTGTACCACCAACTGAATTTAGAAGGCAAAAAATACAGAAATCCTTTGAAACAAAAGGATCAATCAGTTTCTATGGTGATAGTCCTTAGGAAGATTGTATAAAACACAAAGCTCTAGTTGACAGGCTGAAATGCAAAATAGGAAAGGGAGAGGCAGATTTGATGATTTGCAATGGTGTCATCATCAAAAAAAAAAAAACTTGCCAGTTGGAGCAATCCCCCTGACTGCTCCAATGTCCCACTAATGTATGTGCCTCCTTCTACCTCTGTTAATTGTTTAAGTGTTTATGGACTTGCATCACCAAATTTGGCCTCTCAATGGTCTAGTAGTGAACATAACAATAATATTTCCCTGTCTGATGATGACATTTCTCCTGTTTCTTCAGCAACAACTTGCTTACCTGATGTTTCTTCTTTGTCATTTCATAGTGCATTATCTAACAGCCTTACCAGTCCTTTAGTTCCTGCATCCTCTCAGATTCCTACCTCTCAGGGAATGAGGTTCCTTAGCTCCAATGTTGATAGCCTCCCTAATAAGCTTTCTAAACTTTCCCTTCATATGAAATCTAAAGGAATTGACATTGCAGCAATTACAGAAAATTCACCAAAAAATACCTTGCCAGTCTTAAACTCCTGATGAAATCAAAATCAATGGTTACCATCTATTTTCTAATCTGAATTCCCACTTTGCCACAGAGGAGTGTGCCTTTAAATTAGAGATGGACTAAAAGTTAGTCTCATTCAATTCTCTGAATATGGATGGAATTGAGTCTGTGTGGATTAAAATACATAATCAAATAATTTCAATTGTAGGGGGTGTTGTTTATAGAAGCCCTAGTGGTCCATGTGTTTTGGACTCTGAATGTAATTTGGCTGCTAAGTTGTCTCATGTGATGTCCAAATTTGCCAGTTATGATCTTGTCCTTATGGGGGACTTTAACCTTCCTGAGATCCAATGGATTGATGAATCTGGTTTTTGCAACAGAGATTCTTCTTTTTTGTCTACCCTCTCTGATAATTCCCTCTGTCAAACAATCTCACAGCCAACTCACTATAGGGAAGGTCAAGTCTCCAACATTCTTGATCTGGCTATACTCAGTAACCCTGACCTACTTATTAAGAATGTAATAACCACACCTGTTGGTAATAGTGACCATGTAGTAATTATTTCAGAGCTATGTCTGCCTATGCTTATTACTGATGATATTGAGGAGAGCTGGTCAAATGTAAAATAGGCAGACATAGCTCTGCCTATTTTATTTATTATATATATACCAAAAGAAATATTGGTATATATAATACCAATATTTCTCTTCTGTTTTTTCTCCAACTCTAGTATTGTATATCCCCCGCCTCCTTTATATGATGTATCACATAATATGGAACCAATTCTGATTACAGATACTTTGGTCCTAAAGGAACTCACATCCCTCAAACTGAATAAACCTGATGGCCCAGATGGCATTCACCCATGTATCCTACATGAATGTCATGCAGCTTTGTGTCAACCTCTTTCCCTGATGTTCAATTTATCATTAAATCTTTCTAGACTACCACAGGACTGGAAAACTGCACATATCATTCCTACTTTTAAAAAAGGTAGAAAGGACCTTGCCAAAAATTATTGACCCATCAGCAGTTGTTAAAGTTCTTGAAAGAATAATCAACTCTGCAGTTTTTTTAAACACCTTGAAGCAAACAATATTTTATACAGTTCACAACATGGCTTTGGTTCTGGAAGATCTGTTGATACCAATCTCCTCAAATCATGATCCCATCACCAAGTTGCTTGATATTAGGGTGCCTGCTGACATGATTCTGCTTGAGTTTTCTAAAGCTTTTGACAAAGTGTGTCATAATCAACTTGCAATTAAATTGTGTGTAGTAAAGCTTGAAGAAAAATTCCTGCTCTGGATCCTTGATTTTCTTTATTTGCATAATCAATGTGTTCAAATATCTGACAACTCTGGTAATTATATTCTTTCTTCCTCAATGTGTGTTCTGAGTGCAGATTCTCAGGGAAGTGTCTTGGGTCCTACACTATTTAATATCTTCATCAATGATGCTCCTTCCATTATCAGCAGTAAATCAACTCTTCATGCAGATGACTTGAAGCTTCTTGGACCAGCTTTGTCCTGTGAAGATCATTCTCTGTTACAAAATAATCCTCAACTGCTGCTTCAATGGGCTGGACCTGGCTTCTTGAATTCAATGTTGCCAAAAGCCATATCATTCACTTTGTAAATAAATAATGGGCAAGATCTTGGTGTCACTATTGATAATGAACTAAAATTCAGCACTCATGCAAAGAGGTCTGCTGCTGGGGCTAGTTTGACCTTAAGACTGATTAAATGTACTATTTCCTCTTGTTCTCCTAAAGTCATCAGTTTTCTTAATATGGGACTTGTGCATCCTAAGCTGGAAGTTGTTATGTCTCTTGCCTCTCCATATTTTACAAAAAGACAAAATTTCTTGAAGATGTGCAGAGACAAGCTACTAAAGTGATATCTGGCATGCAAGAGCTTTCCTACCCTGTAAGACAATCAAAGCTGAATCTCCCTACACTTATTTACAGGAGAAATAGAGAGGATGCCATTTTAACCTTTAGGTTATTGAGGGCTAAAATTCCCAACTGTTGGTACCAATTCAAGAACTAGAGGTCATCACCTAAAACTTGCAAAGCAGTCTACAATTTTTTCTGAATCTATACTCAATTCTTCTAAACACATATTGCCAATACTTAGAACAAACTATCTAATAAAATAGTTACTGCTGAATCCACTGATGTTTTTAAATGAAAGCTAGATGCTGAGTGGTCATCCAGAGTGTAAATTGGGATGCTAACAGAAGATCCAACAGCACCTGGTCACCAGTGAACCTGCATAGAACTAGTCATCATTCTGGAGCTCTACAAGGAGAAATCCTTAGATTGCTCCTAGCTGCAAATTTAAGGTAAATTTGCAGTGGGCCATATAATTTAGCTAGGATGAAAGTGAAAATATCATTTGATGCTTTCTTTATGCTCTTTTATAATTCATATAAAATACCTTTGGGGCCCATGTAAGGGATCACAATGGTATTTCAAACAGAAGCAATTATTGAATTTTGAAAAGCATAAAAAAGGCATTATATGATGCTTTCACTTTTATCCTAGCTTAATTTATAGGGTCAATATATACCAAATCATATTATTGAGTTAGGACAAAAGTGAATACACCACTCGATGCCTTTTTTTATGCTGATTACAAATATAATAATCATTCCTATTGGAAATTCAAATTTAAGCCATTTTTGAGCCTAACCTAAAATAAACCTAACCTAACCTAATCCTTTAATATTTTTGACGTTTTGTCGAAAAACGCATTCTTGAACATTTGGCATTAAGGAAGAAGAAAAATACATAATATTTGCAAAATGAATTCTTTGAACTTATATACTTGTGATTATCCAAGTTACTCATGGAAAGTCAGTGCTTGTGGATTAAAATAAGGTTATATTATGAAACAGTAAGTTTAAAACAAATGTTTTTAAGCCTTTTTACACCCTATATTAGCCTTTTTACACCCTATTTTTGTCATTTTCAAGAGCTCAAAAATGGCTTAAATTTGAATTTCCGATAGGAATGATTATTATATTTGTAATCAGCATAAAAAAAGGCATCGAGTGGTATATTCACTTTATGCGTAAGTCAATAATATGATTTGGTATATATTGACCAATTATAGTGTCACCTAGAAACTTACCTAATAAATAGCCAAGGACTAGGCCTAAGCTAGGCAAAGAAAAACCTCCTCCAGGGATAAGCTAACCTAGGCTTTGGATGTGTTTGTGAAGGCTACAGTCACTTAACTGCGTTTCAATTCAAAGAAAAACCCATTGCCAGAAATTTTAGTCTTGGTTTACCAGTAGCATAGCCTACCTCCTGCAGGCTGAGTGGCCCATCTTTGTTTTTCTTTAAGTAATGAAGTTTCCAATAGCCTAATTAATAAGAATAACTTAAAAACTCCAGAAATTCATTTCTTCCTCTTTTACCTGACTGCACAGCAATCCTAGAAAGCATTTTAACAGAAAATCCAGCTGTGAGAATTTTTCAAATAGGCTATTAAGGAAAACGTCTCTAAAATATTTTCTTTTACAGTATTGTCAATCTAAGAATTTCCTTAAGCCGATGAATCAATGTGATAAGAAAAATTGCCGGATTGTGCTAAATTCCACAGTCAGTTTTCGCTATTATCTCTATGTGAGTTTTAGTGAATACGCACCTTCAACTATAGTGGTTGACGTGACTACAGACAAATCAACCGCAGCTCTTACTGTAGTGCACTATACTGCATCTCTTATTTAACACTGAAAGTTTGCTTTTTTTGTCATTAAAGGCTCCATGAAATCAAATTTGGGTTCGGGTATAAAATAACATTCTAGGGCCTTTTTAATTGAGAAAGCTGGTAAATTCACGTTTCAAAGCTAAATACAAATACTCTATTGAGGTTTTGGATAAAAATATATCATCCATGGACAAATTGAAGGCCCTGATAGAATAATAAGTAGGTGTTTTTCGATTTAGTTCAACATCCTCCTGGACATTTTTTAAGAAAGTTTCAACCTTAGCCATATTTAAGATTAAAAAAATTCTCCTCAAAAGAAATTTTTCAAGGAAAAGTAAAGCTACGTTACATTAAAAATGAGTGAATGACCTAAAAGATTAACACCTTTATAATGACCCGTATACACATAGTATATTTTCATTTAGTTTTACATTTTCCAAAACTTTTTCTGAAAGTTGTAACTTAAAACTCCACTCTATTGCCGAAAGAACGTATTAGAAATGTCCCAGGAAGCACTTAGGCTATTAAGGTGAAATTTTCAGGGCATTTTTAGTGGTACAATGAACTAAGGAAAAGGGACTATGTGCATACTACTACTACTATTTGCTATTACAAATTGCAAGTTTATTTTTTCTTGTTTTCACTCCAACAAAATATCTTTCTCCTTTATTCATTTATTTACCTCTAGACAAGAGAGCTGAGTATAAAGATATGTAGGCTCTTATAGCCTTCCGAAAATATTTAAGCTTGTTCGATTAAGAAATAACTTCAATGAGAAAAGGAGAAGTTCTCGCAAGAGTTGCCAGTCATACCAGCCTTGAGTCAATAGAAAAATAATCGTACTACCTTTGCGTTGTTAGTATACTAATATCCTTCATTACATCAGTTCACAGGTTCAAGCCCTAGGATTATTGGCCACGCCGTTTTAAAAAAAAAAAAAAAAAAAAAAAAAAAAAACCCCTTCAATTTGGCTACTTCAGTGAATTCCCCTCTTTTCTTCCGGTGCCCCAGATGTTTCTTTCCTTTTACTCTCTACATTGGAATGACATTTTACTGGAGCAACTACTGGGGTCGTATTTTGAGACAGGTTGGCCCTATCTGTCTTCTTATACTTTTTTTTTGATTCTCTCTCTCTCTTCTCCTTTCTTCTCTTCTCTTCTTTCTCTCTCTCTCCTCTTCCTCGATGGGTCGCCGGCCAGGGCGTATGTATACACTCCACTCTAGGTCCTTCCCATTGAGGGACCCAGGCATGGGAAGATGTCTCCTGCAGACCACCCGCCCAAGCCCTCTGGCTTCCCATCTCTCCCTCCAATTGGGTTTCTTTCTGCGCCTGGGTTTCTTCCAGCGCTCATTGCTCTTATTTTTAATCAGGTTTGCCACCAACTCAGGTTAGCTCTAATCTGAGTAGGAGCGACAATTTGTGTTTTCCGCGCTTGTCACGGCCTCAGAAGTTTTAAACCCTCAGCTATTTCCGGCTCAGGGTCAGGGCCGTATCCAGGATTTTTGTTCGGGGGGGGGGGGGCTACCCAATTTTTTCCCGTGGACTTTGTCTAACATCCTCAAGCAACATTACGTTAGTTCGAGGCCGTAAGTCCGCCCCTTGGATAACGAGGACGAGTCCACTAGGCATACTTTCGTATCTTTAAGGGAATTTTTTTTTTTTTTTTTTTTTTTTTTTTTTTTTTTTTTTTTTTTTTTAGTAACGCAAAAACAAGACAAGTACTTACATAAAGTTAAATACTACAAGCTATTTTTATTTTTTTTTTTTTTTTGGAGACAGCAAAAAGAAGCCAAATAGTAGAAGTAGTCTATATATTTTTTAGTTGTTTTTTTTTTAGCTAAAAGTAAGGGTGAATATCTTTAAAACGAAATCGAGGCGACGATTTTTCTTCCCTGCAAAAATGTCCATGACCTTGTCAGGGCAGATTTCAACGTCCCTATGGACTGCAAGGAGGGCGGTTTTTTGCTCGAGGAGGGGGCAAAACTGAAAAACTTCAAGGATGTTATCGATAATATCCAGACACTTTTAGTGGCCTATTCAGAAATTTTTAAAGTTCTTCATATTGCTGCCACACTTTCTGTCACGACAGGCAGCAATGAACGCTTGTTTTCTGGGCTGGAAATAGTGAAGTTCTATCTGTGCTCGACCACAGGAGACGACCGTCTTAGTCACCTGCTTTTGATCTTTGTAGAGAAGGATTTAGTCAAAAACTTGGATTTCGACCAGCTTGTTGACGACTTTGCGAAGATAAAACCACGACGGTTCCCCTTGTTGCCTTGAGTATTCACTGATCTGTTTCAAAATATTATTGTATTTTTGATTTTGTAAATATACTTGATCGAGCAAAGTTTTGCATTGTCGTAGCTGGAGCGTGACTCCGACTTGGACTAAAGTATTTACTGCAAGCTGCGAGCTGAAGAATTCGTCTACAGAATATACTTTAGTCAAAGCGTGAGTTTTTAAAGTGGTTCGGCTTTCGCCAAGTCACAGGTTCGAAAAAGTAGGGGATTCCCAAACGGCTGTTTTTTTAACATCGCACATACTGTTTTCCGCTTTCTTCAGATATCTGGTCTTTTCCGAACCTATGGCATAAGAGCGAAAAGAAGGAAAGGCAAAGAAATTGAGACAAATTCCTTAATTTTTACGGTAACTCCTATGGAAGGCAGGTTTTTTTTGGATAAAGCTAGAGGCAATTTTTTATACAAGCCTGCTTCGGGGCCCATGTCGATTGCTTGCCCACCCTAAGGTTTGGCTGAAATGGCACCTCTGGTCTGGGAGCCAAGGTATGAGGAGCTGTCGACCTGATCCAACTGTGCTTGATTTACAATTAACGAAATAGGATCAGGGTCATTTATTGCCATAAAATTTGTCTTCCCTGTACTGAATTTCAAGCGAATGCGATATGCCCAGGTAACTACCTCATCGAGCGTAGTTTGAGATTTCTCTGGGTCCGAGAGGACTCCGACATCATCACCGCATTCACAGTCTCCAATTGAAAGGTTCTATCAAATCTGAACTCCTGGATGAGAAGATAGTTTATTTTCAAGCACCCAATCAATACAGTAGTTAAACAGAGTCGGAGACAGGATGCGGCCTTGTTTTTTTACTCCAACTCAACCGGGAATTCTTCAGTCTCTTCTCCGTGAACTCGGCTCATAGAACCATTGTAGTATGCTTTAAGCAGTTTCGAAAAATTTCAGGGACATTCCATCACTGTCAAAAATTTTCCAGAGTTTTTGGCGAGTGATCGAGTCGAAGGCGGAAACAAAGTCCAGAAATATCAGAATCAGCGACAAACTACACCATTCGAACTGTTGGATAATGAGGCGGAGTGCAAAAATATTGTCAGTGTAGCTTTTACCAAGACGGAAATTAAATTGATTTTTACGGGTTCTTTTCTCCCTTGCCCACTTGAAGTAGTTAAGGAGGATGTGAAACAAGACTATCAAATTCTAAATTGGAAGTATGATAATATCCCCATCTCAAAACTAATTACCCCCCCCCCCCCCCCCCCAAACACTTACTCTGTATTCCGGGTGTATTGACGCACTTGTAAAAGCATAAGAAGAGTAATGTATTTCAAAGGTTTCTCAAATTAGAAAAAAAAAAAGTCCGAGATTCGAGCACGATAAATCTCACTTAAGTTTTTGACTGATTTGGCCCGTCATCTTCAAATATTTCATCATCAATTTGTGTAAACTCCACAAAATAGTAGCTGGGAAAACAGCCCCGAAAGTTTTAACACATTACCCTCAGTCGTTCTTGGAATACTGCTGAGATGCCTTATTGGGAATTATCATTAACACAGTGCATTTCCATTTAACTTTAAGGCAACATTTAGTTTTTAAACATAATGGGTAAATGGGAGGGTGGGCATGGGAGGGGGATTAGTTACCCTTTAAGCACTTTCAACTATTAAAAAGGGCACTAGCCCTTTCTATTTTCATTCGAATGAGCCCTTTTCGAAGTTTCTACGACAACTCCTTCGATACGAAGTGCCCTGGTCTAAACAAAAAAAAAAAAAAAAAATACATTGTACCCATATTGCTCTTTACTATAAAAATTTCATGCCTTCCAATTACTTTCGACTATTAAAAAGGGCATTAGCCCTTTCAGTTTCCCATCGAATGAGCCCTTTTGAGTTTCTACGTCAACATTTTCTATAAACACCTTATATGCCCCCAGGACACAAAATTATATCCCTTTCCCTGAGGGCTGGTGAGGGAGTTGTCATCCTCAAAGACCTAATTTCCAGAACTTTCAACTAGGTTGAACAAAATGCCTATCTCAAAATTTGATTGGATGTGTTTGGGGAAATGGTGGGCGTGAAAGGGGCGTTAGTTGCTCTCCAATCACTTTCAACAATTAAAAAAAGGCACTAGCCCTTTCAATTTCCAATCGAATGAGCCCTTTTGAAGTTTCTGCGATAACGCTTTCTATAAAAACCTTATATGCTTCCAGGGCATAACCTTGCCCTGAGGAATGAGGGGAGGGGCGGTCATTCTAAAAGACCTTATATCAAGAACTTTCAACAAAGTTCAGCAAAATCGCTATCTGAAAATTTTGATGGATGTGTTTGGGGAAATGGTGGGCGTGAGAGGGGGCTAGTTGCCCTCCAATCCCTTCCGACTATTAAAAAGGCACTAGCCCTTTCCATTTCAAATCGAATAAGCCCCTTTTGAAGTTTCTATGACAACACTTTCTATAAAAACCTTATATGCCTCTTAAAGTTTAACCAAATCAAAATAGCGTAAGTGTATCCAAGCTATCAAAGAAAGTAAATATATTTTTTTTGCGAATGGTATCAAGTTTTCTATTTCAGGTCAACTAGAGGAAGTATGAAACTAAATTGAACACTACTATTTGTGTCCAGATTTTTAAAAAGTACATGTTGTTACAAATTGCTGAAAAAGTTTCTCCAGCATACAAATAGCAGGCCAAACTATAAAGTCTAAAAAAACGAAAAGATTTAAAAACCATTATTCTCTTTTTCCCTGAAAAGACTATGTATATAATTAATTTCAGTTATAAAATGAACAGAAATTAATTAAAAAAACTTTTTCCACAAAATAAGTTTTTCAAAGGAAGTAAAGAACTCCATTTAACCAAAAATGAGCAAAAATAAAATAAAATAATCTACCAAGCGTGAAACTACCATAAATCAGCATCGATAAATAAATGAAACCAAAAAAACGAACAAAAATTACAATAAATAACCGAGTCAAATTCAAAACAAGCTGAAATTAACATTAGAAGGGCTCGAAACCCCTATGCCGTCCTAAGGCCAGAACATAATTTGCATTTTACTGAAAAAATACAAATGAATGTGCATTGTCAGTTTAATATACATATACTGATATTTATTAATCGAAATGTTAGTATTATTTGATTTATTAAAGTTATAAAAGTAAAAAAATTATATTTTTTTCAGTAAAGTGCAAATTAATTATGTCTAAAGTGCAAATTATGATCCACGGCCAGAATCCCCCCTGAAAAAATTACCAATATTTTATTCCAAAATTTATGGGAGCTGACCCCCAGTCCTCCATGGCCAGACCCTCCCTTCACACCAAAAAACCTATTAACAGTAGAAGGGGGGGTACCAGCGCGACGAGTACAATACCCCTTCGAATCCCTAACCTGACACTTTTTTTTAAAACTCCCACGAGTACACCAAATATGGGCATAGCCCCCCTAGGGAGAACACGTGGTTAATGGGGTCAATGACCTTTTTTTCAAGGTCTCTTTCTCCAGGTGTGTTTTTGGCACGCTCTCAGCGAATGTTATGATCCAGAAATAGTATTTGTTGTTGTTGCTCCAGCCAAATGCTATGAGTTTCCTGGAAACAGTTAGATCACGTGTTTCCTTCTCAGCCAATCAGCGAGTCGGTTACATCTCCCTTCTCAACCAATCAGTTGTTTTGGCCATGTGCATAGAGTCATTAGGGAGAACACGTGGTTAAAGTGTGTCAATGACCTAAATTTCCAAGGTCGATGTTGTTGTTGTTGTTATTTTGGCCATGTGCATAGAGTCATTAGGGAGAACACGTGGTTAATGGGGTCAATGACCTAAATTTCCAAGGTCGATGTTGTTGTTTGTTGTTGTTTTTTGGCCATGTGCATAAAGTCATTAGCGAGTACACGTGGTTAATTAAAGCGATTGGGAATTTGGAACACCTGTGCTGTCGACCTCAATTCACCTATCGTGAATCAATAATTCCCCTTAGAAACAACAAATTAATTCCCCTTTCTTGACAGATCAATCAACCAATGACATCATCTGTCAGACTTTAAAAATTTTCGCATAGAAACGATTCTCCAGGAATAGATCCAAGTCATTAATGTCTTTGCCTCGGAAACAACTCTTTTGGTCGAACTCCAAAGGATATTAATAACCAAACGCCATGGAAACAATTCTCCAAGAAACATCTTAGCGATGAATTGTTTTAGCGCGGGAATCAGGTTTCTTATTAATTTGAAATGCATTAGCGCAGAGATGCCAAAAACAAAAGGAACACGCTGAATTACGTTTAGGGATTATTTGGGCGAAACTGTTTTAGACAGGTTATGGAATTATTTCGGCGAAACAGATAGAGACATTTTAAAAGAAGATTTTAGGAAAGTTTTAGAAGAGAATTTGAGGGTCAAATTCTGTGGTCGTTATAATACACAAGTTCCATTTGAAAAGTGTTGTGAGGTCCTCTACCCCAACCCCAAAGGGTTCCAATCCCACTACCTCAACCCCGAAGGAAGCCAACGGCCCTCAAAGGTCCACTGGGCTCCCAAAGGGCCCCCGGCCCTCAAGGTTCCCCAAGACCCCCCCCCCCCCCGGGCCCAAAGGGCCCCTCCCCCCTTTGGCCCCTCAAAGGGGCCCCTCTCCCTCCATCTCCTCCCTCCTCCTCCCCTCCCCTCCCCTCCCCCTCCCCTCCTCCTCCTCCCTTCCCCCTCTCCTCCTCCTCCTCCTCCTCCCCTCCCCTCTTCCTCCTCCTCCTCCCCTCCTCCCCTCCTCTTCCCTCCCCCATTTCTTATACTTTTTTGTGCATTGAGACACAGAACGACCCCCCCTCCCCCCGGCCCCTCCCCCCTCCCAAAGGTCTGATTTTTCAAAGTTCATTTTGAATTTCTTTCGTTGAAATGCAAGAGTTGGAATATTTCAGTAGTGTTATGTTGTGGTTTACCGTGTCATACTTACATTCTCTCGATTTTTCAAAGTTCATTTTGAATTTCTTTCGTTGAAATGCAAGAGTTGGAATATTTCAGTAGTGTTTTGTTGTGGCTTACCTTGTCACAGTTACATTCTCTTGATTTTTCAAAGTTCATTTTGAATTTCTTTCATTGAAATGCAAGAGTTGGAATATTTCAGTAGTGTTATGTCGTGGTTTACTTTGTCACAGTTACATTCTCTTGATTTTTCAAAGTTCATTTGAATTTCTTTCATTGAAATGCAAGGGTTGGATTATTTCACTAGTGTTTTGTCATGGTTTACCTTGACACAGTTACATTCTCTTGATTTTTCAAAGTTCATTTTGAATTTCTTTCATTGAAATGCAAGAGTTGGAATATTTCAATAGTGTTTTGTTGTGGTTTACCTTGTCACAGTTACATTCTCTCGATTTTTCAAAGTTCATTTTGAATTTCTTTCGTTGAAATGCAAGAGTTGGATTATTTCAGTAGTGTTTTGGTCATGGTTTACCTTGTCACAGTTACATTCTCTTGATTTTTCAAAGTTCATTTTGAATTTCTTTCGTGAAATGCAAGAGTTTGATTATTTCAGTTTTCGCGGTTTACCATGTCACAGTTACATTCTATTGATTTTTCAAAGTTCATTTTGAATTTCTTTCGTTGAAATGCAGGAGTTGGATTATTTCAGTAGTGTTTTGTTATGGCTTACCTTGTCACAGTTACATTCTCTTGATTTTTTCAAAGTTCATTTGAATTTCTTTCATTGAAATGCAAGAGTTGGATTATTTCAGTAGTGTTTTGTCAGGGTTTACCTTGTCACAGTTACATTCTCTTGATTTTTCAAAGTTCATTTTGAATTTCTTTCATTGAAATGCAAGAGTTGGAATATTTCAGTAGTGTTTTGTTGTGGTTTACCTTGTCACAGTTACATTCTCTTAATTTTTCAAAGTTCATTTTGAATTTCTTTCATTGAAATGCAAGAGTTGGATTATTTCAGTACTGGTTTGTTGTGGTTTACTTTGTCACAGTTACATTCTCTCGATTTTTCAAAGTTCATTTTGAATTTCTTTCATTGAAATGCAAGAGTTGGATTATTTCAGTACTGGTTTGTCGTGGTTTACCATTTCACAGTTACATTCTCTTAATTTTTCAAAGTTCATTTTGAATTTCTTTCATTGAAATGCAAGAGTTGGAATATTTCAGTAGTGTTTTTACCTTATCACAGTTACATTCTCTTGATTTTTCAAAGGAATTTCTTTCATTGAAATGCAAGAGTTGGAATATTTCAATAGTGTTTTGTTTGGGTTTACTTTGTCACAGTTACATTCTCTTGATTTTTCAAAGTTCATTTGAATTTCTTTCCTTGAAAGCAAGGGTTGGATTATTTCATAGTGTATTGTTGCGGCTTACCTAGTCACAGTTACATTCTCTTGATTATTCAAAGCTCATTTTGAAATCTTTCGTTGTAATGCAAGAGTTTATTTCACTAGTGTTTTGTCGTGGTTTACCTTGTCAAAGATACATTCTCTTGTTTTTTCAAAGTTCATTTTGTTTCTTTCGTGCAAGTTTTACAGTAGTGGTTTTGTTGTGGTTTACCGTGTCACAGTTACATTTTCTTGATTTTTCAAAGTTCATTTTGAATTTCGTTCATTTAAATGCAAGAGTTGGAATATTTCAGTAGTGTTTTGTTGTGGTTTACCTTGTCACAGATACATTCTCTTGATTTTCCAAGTTCATTTTGAATTTCTTTCGTTGAAAAAATGCAAGAGTTGGAATATTTCAGTAGTGTTTTGCCGTGGTTTACTTTGTCACAGTTACATTTTCTTGATTTTTCAAAGTTCATTTTGAATTTCGTTCATTTAAATGCAAGAGTTGGAATATTTCAGTAGTGGTTTGTCGTGGTTTACCTTGTCACAGATACATTCTCTTGATTTTTCAAAGTTCATTTTGAATTTCTTTCATTGAAATGCAAGAGTTTGAATATTTCAATAGTGTTTTGTTGTGGTTTACCTTGTCACAGTTACATTCTCTCGATTTTTTCAAAGTTCATTTTGAATTTCTTTCGTTGAAATGCAAGAGTTGGATTATTTCACTAGTGGTTTGTCATGGTTTACCTTGTCACATATACATTCTCTCGATTTTTCAAAGTTCTTTTTGAATTTCTTTCGCTGAAATGCAAGAGTTGGAATATTTCACTAGTGTTTTGTTGTGGTTTACTGTGTCACAGTTACATTTTCTTGATTTTTCAAAGTTCATTTTGAATTTCATTCGTTGAAATGCAAGAGTTGGAATATTTCAGTAGTGTTTTGTTGTGGCTTACTTTGTCACAGATACATTCTCTTGATTTTTCAAAGTTCATTTTGAATTTCTTTCGTTGAAATGCAAGAGTTGGAATATTTCAGTAGTGTTTGTCGTGGTTTACTTTGTCACAGTTACATTCTCTTGATTTTTCAAAGTTCATTTTGAATTTCTTTCGTTGAAATGCAAGAGTTGGAATATTTCAGTAGTGTTTTGTCGTGGTTTACTTTGTCACAGTTACATTCTCTTGATTTTTCAAAGTTCATTTTGAATTTCATTCATTGAAATGCAAGAGTTGGAATATTTCAGTAGGGTTTTGGTGTGGTTTTACCTTATCACAGTTACATTCTCTCGATTTTTCAAAGTTCATTTTGAATTTCTTTCATTGAAATGCAAGAGTTTGAATATTTCAATAGTGTTTTGTTGTGGTTTACCTTATCACAGTTACATTCTCCCGATTTTTCAAAGTTCATTTTGAATTTCTTTCGTTGAAATGCAAGAGTTGGATTATTTCACCAGTGGTTTGTCGTGGTTTACCATTTCACAGTTACATTCTATTGATTTTTCAAAGTTCATTTTGAATTTCTTTCATTGAAATGCAAGAGTTGGAATATTTCACTAGTGGTTTGTTGTGACTTACCATGTCACAGTTACATTCTCTTGATTTTTCAAAGTTCATTTTGAATTTCATTCGTTGAAATGCAAGAGATGGAATATTTCAGTAGTGTTATGTAGGGGTTTACTTTGTCACAGTTACATTCCTTTGTTTTTTCAAAGTTCATTTTTAATTTATTTCATTGAAATGCAAGGGTTGGAATATTTCAGTAATGTTTTGTTGCGGCTTACCTAATCACAGTTACATTCTCTTGATTTTTCAAAGTTCATTTTGAATTTCTTTCGTTGAAATGCAAGAGTTGGAATATTTCAGTAGCGTTTTCGTTATGGTTTACCTGGTCACTGTTAAAATTCGCTTGATTTTTCAAAGTTCATTTTGGATTTCTTTCGTTGAAATGTAAGAGTTGGAATATTTCAGAAGCGTTTTGTCGTGGTTTACCTTGTCACTGTTACATTCTCTTGATTTTTCAATTCATTTTCGATTTCTTTCATTTAAATGCAAGAGTTGAAATATTTCAGTAGTGTTTTGTTTGAGGTTTACCTTGTCACAGTTAAATTCTCTGATTTTTCAAAGTTCATTTTGAATTTCTTTCATTGAAATGTAAGAGTTGGAATATTTCAATAGTGTTTTTTCGTGGTTTACCTTGTCACAGTTACATTCTCTTAATTTTTCAAAGTTCGTATTGGATTTCTTTCATTGAAATGCAAGAGTTGGAATATTTCAGTAGTGTTTTATCGTGGTATACCTTGTCACAGTTACAATCTCTTGATTTTTCAAAGTTCATTTTCGATTTCTTTCATTGAAATGCAAGAGTTGGAATATTTCAGTAGTGTTTTGTTGTGCTTTACCTTGTCAGAGTTACATTCTCTTAATTTTTCAAAGTTCATTTTGAATTTCTGTCGGTGAAATGCAAGAGTTGGATTATTTCAGTAGTGTTTTGTCATGGTTTACCTTGTCACAGTTACATTCTCTCGATTTTTTCAAAGTTCATTTTGAATTTCTTTCATTGAAATGCAAGAGTTGGAATATTTCAGTAGTGTTTTGTCGTGGTTTACCTTGTCACAGTTACATTTTCTTGATTTTTCAAAGTTCATTTTGAATTTCTTTCGTTGAAATGCAAGAGTTGGAATATTTCAGTAGTGTTTTGTTGTGGTTTACCTTGTCACAGTTACATTTTCTTGATTTTCCAAAGTTCATTTCGGTTTTCTTTCATTAAAATGCAAGAGTTGGAATATTTCAGTAGTGTTTTGTCGTGGGTTTACTTTGTTGCAGTTACATTCGCTTGATTTTTCAAAGTTCATTTTGAATTTCTTTAGTTGAAATGCAAGAGTTGGAATATTTCAGAAGCGTTTTGTCGTGGTTTACCTTGTCACAGTTATATTCTCTTGATTTTTCAAAGTTCATTTTGAATTTCTTTCAGTGAAATGCAAGAGTTGGAATTTTTCAGTAGTGTTTTGTCGTGGTTTACCATGTCACAGTTACATTCTCTTGATTTTTCAAAGTTCATTTTGAATTTCATTCGTTGAAATGCAAGAGTTGGAATATTTCAGTAGTGTTATTTCGTGGTTTACTTTGTCACAGTTACATTCTCATGATTTTTCATAGTTCATTTGAATTTCTTTCCTTGAAATGCAAGGGTTGGAATATTTCAGTAGTGTTTTGTTGCGGCTTACCTTGTCACAGTTACATTCTCTTGATTTTCCAAAGTTCATTTTGAATTTCTTTCATTGAAATGCAAGAGTTTGAATATTTCAGTAGTGTTTTGTCGTGGTTTACCTTGTCACACTTACATTTTTCTTGATTTTTCAAAGTTCATTTTAGATTTCTTTCATTGAAATGCAAGAGTTGTTATATTTCAGTAGTGTTTTGTCGTGGTTTACATTGTCACAGTTACATTCTCTTGATTTTTCAAAGTTCATTATGGATTTCTCTCGTTGAAATGCAAGAGTTGAATTATTTCAGTAGTGTTTTGTCGTGGTTTACCGTGTCACAGTTACATTCTCTGATTTTTCAAAGTTCACTTTGTATTTCTTTCGTTGAAATGCAAGAGTTGGAATATTTCAGTAGAGTTTTGTCATGGTTTACCATGTCACACTTACATTCTCTTAATTTTTCAAAGTTCCTTTTGAATTTCTTTCGTTGAAAAGCAAGAGTTGGAATATTTCAATAGTGTTTTGTCGTGGTTTACCTTGTCAAAGTTACATTCTCTTGATTTTTCAAAGTTCATTTTGAATTTCTTTCGTTGAAATGCAAGAGTTGAAATATTTCAGTAGTGTTTGGTTATGGTTTACCTTGTCACAGTTAAATTTTCTTGATTTTTCAAAGTTCATTTTGAATTTCTTTCATTGAAATGCAAGAGTTGGAATATTTGAGTAGTGTTTTGTCATGGTGTACCTTGTCACAGTTACATTCTATTGATTTTTCAAAGTTCATTTTGAATTTCTTTCATTGAAATGCAAGAGATGGATTATATTTCAGCAGTGTTTTGTCGTGGTTTACCTTGTCAAAGTTACATTTTCTTAATTTTTCAAAGTTCATTTGAATTTCTTTCATTGAAATGGAAGAGTTGGAATATTTCAGTAGTGTTTGGTTATGGTTTACCGTGTCATAGTTACATTCTCTTGATTTTTCAAAGTTCCTTTTGGATTTCTTTCATTAAAATGCAAGAGTTAAAATATTTCAATAGTGTTTTCTCGTGGTTTACCTTGCCACACTTACATTCTCTTGATTTTTCAAAGATCATCTTGGATTTCTTTCGTTGAAATGCAAGAGTTGGAACATTTCAGTAGTGTTTTGCCGTGGTTTACTTTGTCAAAGTTACATTCTCTTAACTTTTCACACAGTTACATTTTCTTGATTTTTGTTAGGTTAGGTTAGGTTAGGCTAGATCAAGTTAGGTTAGGTTAGGTTAAGTTAGGTTAAGTTAGGTTAGGTTAGGTTAGCCTACGTACGCGCGCGTACGTAGGCTAACCTAACCTAACCTAACTTAACCTAACCTAACCTAACTTGATCTAGCCTAACCTAACCTAACCTAACAAAAATCAAGAAAATGTAACTGTGTCAAGGTAAAGCACAACAAAACATATTTCAACGAAAGAAATGAACTTTGAAAAATCAAGAGAATGTAACTGTGACATAGTAAACCATGACAAAACACTACTGAAATATTCCAACTCATGCATTTCAACGAACAAAATCCAAAATGAACTTTGAAAAATTAAGAGAATGTAACTTTGACAAAGTAAACCACGGCAAAACACTACTGAAATATTCCAACTCTTGCATTTCAACGAAAGAAATCCAAGATGATCTTTGAAAAAAATCAAGAGAATGTAAGTGTGGTAAGGTAAACCACGAGAAAAGACTATTGAAATATTTTAACTCTTGCATTTTAATGAAAGAAATCCAAAAGGAACTTTGAAAAATCAAGAGAATGTAACTATGACACGGTAAACCATAACCAAACACTACTGAAATATTCCAACTCTTGCATTTCAATGAAAGAAATTCAAATGAACTTTGAAAAATTAAGAAAATTGAAACTTTGACAAGGTAAACCACGACAAAACACTACTGAAATAATCCATCTCTTGCATTTCAATGAAAGAAATTCAAAATGAACTTTGAAAAAATCAATAGAATGTAACTGTGACAAGGTACACCATGACAAAACACTACTCAAATATTCCAACTCTTGCATTTCAATGAAAGAAATTCAAAATGAACTTTGAAAAAATCAAGAAAATTTAACTGTGACAAGGTAAACCATAACCAAACACTACTGAAATATTTCAACTCTTGCATTTCAACGAAAGAAATTCAAAATGAACTTTGAAAAATCAAGAGAATGTAACTTTGACAAGGTAAACCACGACAAAACACTATTGAAATATTCCAACTCTTGCTTTTCAACGAAAGAAACTCAAAAGGAACTTTGAAAAATTAAGAGAATGTAACTGTGACATGGTAAACCATGACAAAACTCTACTGAAATATTCCAACTCTTGCATTTCAACGAAAGAAATCCAAAATGAACTTTGAAAAATCAAGAGAATGTAACTGTGACACGGTAAACCACGACAAAACACTACTGAAATAATTCAACTCTTGCATTTCAACGAGAGAAATCCATAATGAACTTTGAAAAATCAAGAGAATGTAACTGTGACAATGTAAACCACGACAAAAACACTACTGAAATATAACAACTCTTGCATTTCAATGAAAGAAATCTAAAATGAACTTTGAAAAATCAAGAAAATGTAAGTGTGACAAGGTAAACCACGACAAAACACTACTGAAATATTCAAACTCTTGCTTTTCAACGAATGAAATTCAAAATGAACTTTGAAAAATCAAGAGAATGTAACTGTGACATGGTAAACCACGACTAAACACTACTGAAATATTCCAACTCTTGCATTTCACTGAAAGAAATTCAAAATGAACTTTGAAAAATCAAGAGAATATAACTGTGACAAGGTAAACCACGACAAAACGCTTCTGAAATATTCCAACTCTTGCATTTCAACTAAAGAAATTCAAAATGAACTTTGAAAAAATCAAGCGAATGTAACTGCAACAAGATAATCCACGACAAAAACACTACTGAAATATTCCAACTCTTGCATTTTAATGAAAGAAAACCGAAATGAACTTTGGAAAATCAAGAAAATGTAACTGTGACAAGGTAAACCACAACAAAACACTACTGAAATATTCCAACTCTTGCATTTCAACGAAAGAAATTCAAAATGAACTTTGAAAAATCAAGAAAATGTAACTGTGACAAGGTAAACCACGACAAAAACACTACTGAAATATTCAAACTCTTGCATTTCAATGAAAGAAATTCAAAATGAACTTTAAAAAAATCGAGAGAATGTAACTGTGACAAGGTAAACCATGACAAAACACTACTGAAATAATCCAACTCTTGCATTTCACCGATAGAAATTCAAAATGAACTTTGAAAAATTAAGAGAATGTAACTGTGACAAGGTAAAGCACAACAAAAACACTACTGAAATATTCCAACTCTTGCATTTCAATGAAACAAATCGAAAATGAACTTTGAAAAATCAAGAGATTGTAACTGTGACAAGGTATACCACGATAAAACACTACTGAAATATTCCAACTCTTGCATTTCAATGAAAGAAATCCAATACGAACTTTGAAAAATTAAGAGAATGTAACTGTGACAAGGTAAACCACGAAAAAACACTATTGAAATATTCCAAACTCTTACATTTCAATGAAAGAAATTCAAAATGAACTTTGAAAAATCAAGAGAATTTAACTGTGACAAGGTAAACCTCAACAAAACACTACTGAAATATTCCAACTCTTGCATTTAAATGAAAGAAATCGAAAATGAATTTGAAAAATCAAGAGAAGTAACAGTGACAAGGTAAACCACGACAAAACGCCTCTGAAATATTCCAACTCTTACATTTCAACGAAAGAAATCCAAAATGAACTTTGAAAAATCGAGCGAATTTAACAGTGACCAGGTAAACCATAACGAAACGCTACTGAAATATTCCAACTCTTGCATTTCAACGAAAGAAATTCAAAATGAACTTTGAAAAATCAAGAGAATGTAACTGTGATTAGGTAAGCCGCAACAAAACATTACTGAAATATTCCAACCCTTGCATTTCAATGAAATAAATTAAAAATGAACTTTGAAAAACAAAGGAATGTAACTGTGACAAAGTAAACCACTACATAACACTACTGAAATATTCCATCTCTTGCATTTCAACGAATGAAATTCAAAATGAACTTTGAAAAATCAAGAGAATGTAACTGTGACATGGTAAGTCACAACAAACCACTAGTGAAATATTCCAACTCTTGCATTTCAATGAAAGAATTCAAAATGAACTTTGAAAAATCAATAGAATGTAACTGTGAAATGGTAAACCACGACAAACCACTGGTGAAATAATCCAACTCTTGCATTTCAACGAAAGAAATTCAAAATGAACTTTGAAAAATCGAGAGAATGTAACTGTGACAAGGTAAACCACAACAAAACACTATTGAAATATTCAAACTCTTGCATTTCAATGAAAGAAATTCAAAATGAACTTTGAAAAATCGAGAGAATGTAACTGTGACAAGGTAAACCACAACAAAACCCTACTGAAATATTCCAACTCTTGCATTTCAATGAAAGAAATTCAAAATGAACTTTGAAAAATCAAGAGAATGTAACTGTGACAAAGTAAACCACGACAAAACACTACTGAAATATTCCAACTCTTGCATTTCAACGAAAGAAATTCAAAATGAACTTTGAAAAATCAAGAGAATGTATCTGTGACAAAGTAAGCCACAACAAAACACTACTGAAATATTCCAACTCTTGCATTTCAACGAATGAAATTCAAAATGAACTTTGAAAAATCAAGAAAATGTAAGTGTGACAAGGTAAACCACGACAAAACACTACTGAAATATTTCAAAACTCTTGCTTTTCAACGAATGAAATTCAAAAATGAACTTTGAAAAATCAAGAGAATGTAACTGGGACATGGTAAACCACGACTAAACACTACTGAAATATTCCAACTCTTGCATTTCACTGAAAGAAATTCAAAATGAACTTTGAAAAATCAAGAGAATATAACTGTGACAAGGTAAACCACGACAAAACGCTTCTGAAATATTCCAACTCTTGCATTTCAACTAAAGAAATTCAAAATGAACTTTGAAAAATCAAGCGAATGTAACTGCAACAAGATAATCCACGACAAAACACTACTGAAATATTCCAACTCTTGCATTTTAATGAAAGAAAACCGAAATGAACTTTGGAAAATCAAGAAAATGTAACTGTGACAAGGTAAACCACAACAAAACACTACTGAAATATTCCAACTCTTGCATTTCAACGAAAGAAATTCAAAATGAACTTTGAAAAATCAAGAAAATGTAACTGTGACAAGGTAAACCACGACAAAACACTACTGAAATATTCAAACTCTTGCATTTCAATGAAAGAAATTCAAAATGAACTTTAAAAAAAAAAAAGAGAATGTAACTGTGACAAGGTAAACCATGACAAAACACTACTGAAATAATCCAACTCTTGCATTTCACCGATAGAAATTCAAATGAACTTTGAAAAATTAAGAGAATGTAACTGTGACAAGGTAAAGCACAACAAAAACACTACTGAAATATTCCAACTCTTGCATTTCAATGAAACAAATCGAAAATGAACTTTGAAAAAAAATCAAGAGATTGTAACTGTGACAAGGTATACCACGATAAAACACTACTGAAATATTCCAACTCTTGCATTTCAATGAAAGAAATCCAATACGAACTTTGAAAAATTAAGAGAATGTAACTGTGACAAGGTAAACCACGAAAAAAACACTATTGAAATATTCCAACTCTTACATTTCAATGAAAGAAATTCAAAATGAACTTTGAAAAATCAAGAGAATTTAACTGTGACAAGGTAAACCTCAACAAAACACTACTGAAATATTCCAACTCTTGCATTTAAATGAAAGAAATCGAAAATGAATTTGAAAAATCAAGAGAATGTAACAGTGACAAGGTAAACCACGACAAAACGCCTCTGAAATATTCCAACTCTTACATTTCAACGAAAGAAATCCAAAATGAACTTTGAAAAATCGAGCGAATTTAACAGTGACCAGGTAAACCATAACGAAACGCTACTGAAATAATATTCCAACTCTTGCATTTCAACGAAAGAAATTCAAAATGAACTTTGAAAAAATCAAGAGAATGGTAACTGTGATTAGGTAAGCCGCAACAAAACATTACTGAAATATTCCAACCCTTGCATTTCAATGAAATAAATTAAAAATGAACTTTGAAAAACAAAGGAATGTAACTGTGACAAAGTAAACCACTACATAAACACTACTGAAATATTCCATCTCTTGCATTTCAACGAATGAAATTCAAAATGAACTTTGAAAAATCAAGAGAATGTAACTGTGACATGGTAAGTCACAACAAACCACTAGTGAAATATTCCAACTCTTGCATTTCAATGAAAGAAATTCAAAATGAACTTTGAAAAATCAATAGAATGTAACTGTGAAATGGTAAACCACGACAAACCACTGGTGAAATAATCCAACTCTTGCATTTCAACGAAAGAAATTCAAAATGAACTTTGAAAAATCGAGAGAATGTAACTGTGACAAGGTAAACCACAACAAAACACTATTGAAATATTCAAACTCTTGCATTTCAATGAAAGAAATTCAAAATGAACTTTGAAAAATCGAGAGAATGTAACTGTGACAAGGTAAACCACAACAAAACCCCCTGCATTTCACTGAAATATTCCAACTCTTGCATTTCAATGAAAGAAATTCAAAATGAACTTTGAAAAATCAAGAGAATGTAACTGTGACAAAGTAAACCACGACAAAACACTACTGAAATATTCCAACTCTTGCATTTCAACGAAAGAAATTCAAAATGAACTTTGAAAAATCAAGAGAATGTATCTGTGACAAAGTAAGCCACAACAAAACACTACTGAAATATTCCAACTCTTGCATTTCAACGAATGAAATTCAAAATGAACTTTGAAAAATCAAGAAAATGTAACTGTGACACAGTAAACCACAACAAAACACTAGTGAAATATTCCAACTCATGCATTTCAGCGAAAGAAATTCAAAAAGAACTTTGAAAAATCGAGAGACTGTATCTGTGACAAGGTAAACCACGACAAACCACTAGTGAAATAATCCAACTCTTGCATTTCAACGAAAGAAATTCAAAATGAACTTTGAAAAAATCGAGAGAATGTAACTGTGACAAGGTAAACCACAACAAAACACTATTGAAATATTCAAACTCTTGCATTTCAATGAAAGAAATTCAAAATGAACTTTGAAAAATCAAGAGAATGTATCTGTGACAAGGTAAACCACGACAAACCACTACTGAAATATTCCAACTCTTGCATTTCAACGAAAGAAATTCAAAATGAACATTGAAAAATCAAGAGAATGTATATGTGACAAAGTAAGCCACAACAAAACACTACTGAAATATTCCAACTCTTGCATTTCAACGAATGAAATTCAAAATGAACTTTGAAAAATCAAGAAAATGTAACTGTGACACAGTAAACCACAACAAAACACTAGTGAAATATTCCAACTCATGCATTTCAGCGAAAGAAATTCAAAAAGAACTTTGAAAAATCGAGAGAATGTATCTGTGACAAGGTAAACCACGCCAAACCACTAGTGAAATAATCCAACTCTTGCATTTCAACGAAAGAAATTCAAAATGAACTTTGAAAAAATCGAGAGAATGTAACTGTGACAAGGTAAACCACAACAAACACTATTGAAATATTCAAACTCTTGCATTTCAATGAAAGAAATTCAAAATGAACTTTGAAAAATCAAGAGAATGTATCTGTGACAAGGTAAACCACGGCAAAACAACTACTGAAATATTCCAACTCTTGCATTTCAACGGAAGAAATTCAAAATGAACTTTGAAAAATCAAGAGAATGTATCTGTGACAAGGTAAACCACGACAAAACACTAGTGAAATAATCCAACTCTTGCATTTCAACGAAAGAAATTCAAAATGAGCTTTGAAAAATCAAGAGAATGTAACTGTGACTAGGTAAGCCGCAACAATACACTACTGAAATATCTCTAACCCTTGCATTTCAAGGAAAGAAATTCAAATGAACTTTGAAAAAATCAAGAGAATGTATCTGTGACAAGGTAAACCACGCCAAACCACTAGTGAAATAATCCAACTCTTGCATTTCAACGAAAGAAATTCAAAATGAACTTTGAAAAAATCGAGAGAATGTAACTGTGACAAGGTAAACCACAACAAAACACTATTGAAATATTCAAACTCTTGCATTTCAATGAAAGAAATTCAAAATGAACTTTGAAAAATCAAGAGAATGTATCTGTGACAAGGTAAACCACGGCAAACACTACTGAAATATTCCAACTCTTGCATTTCAACGCGAAGAAATTCAAAATGAACTTTGAAAAATCAAGAGAATGTATCTGTGACAAGGTAAACCACAACAAAACACTACTGAAATATTCCAACTCTTGCATTTAAATGAACGAAATTCAAAATGAACTTTGAAAAATCAAGAAAATGTAACTGTGACACGGTAAACCACAACAAAACACTACTGAAATAATCCAACTCTTGCATTTCAGCGAAAGAAATTCAAAATGAACTTTGAAAAAAAACAAGAGAATGTATCTGTGACAAGGTAAACCACGACAAAACACTAGTGAAATAATCCAACTCTTGCATTTCAACGAAAGAAATTCAAAATGAGCTTTGAAAAATCAAGAGAATGTAACTGTGACTAGGTAAGCCGCAACAATACACTACTGAAATAATCTAACCCTTGCATTTCAAGGAAAGAAATTCAAATGAACTTTGAAAAATCAAGAGAATGTAACTGTGACAAAGTAAACCACAGCAAAACACTATTGAAATATTCCAACTCTTGCATTTCAATGAAAGAAATTCAAAATGGACTTTGAAAAATCAAGAGAATGTAACTGTGATAAGGTAAACCACGACAAAACACTACTGAAATATTCCAACTCTTGCATTTCAATGAAAGAAATTCAAAATGAACTTTGAAAAATTAAGAGAATGTAACTGTGAAATGGTAAACCACGACAAACCAGTACTGAAATAATCCAACTCTTGCATTTCAATGAAAGAAATTCAAAATGAACTTTGAAAAATCGAGAGAATGTAACTGTGACAAAGTAAACCACAACAAACCAGTACTGAAATAATCCAACTCTTGCATTTCAATGAAAGAAATTCAAAATGAACTTTGAAAAATTAAGAGAATGTAACTGTGACAAGGTAAACCACAACAAACACACTACTGAAATATTCCAACTCTTGCATTTCAATGAAAGAAATTCAAAATGAACTTTGAAAAATCAAGAGAATGTAACTGTGACAAGGTAAACCCTGACAAAACACTACTGAAATAATCCAACTCTTGCATTTCAATGAAAGAAATTCAAATGAACTTTGAAAAATCAAGAGAATGTAACTGTGACAAGGTAAGCCATAACAAAACACTACTGAAATAATCCAACTCCTGCATTTCAACGAAAGAAATTCAAAATGAACTTTGAAAAATCAATAGAATGTAACTGTGACATGGTAAACCGCGAAAACTGAAATAATCCTACTCTTGCATTTCACGAAAGAAATTCAAAATGAACTTTGAAAAATCAAGAGAATGTAACTGTGACAAGGTAAACCATGACAAAACACTACTGAAATAATCCAACTCTTGCATTTCAACGAAAGAAATTCAAAATGAACTTTGAAAAATCGAGAGAATGTAACTGTGACAAGGTAAACCACAACAAAACACTATTGAAATATTCCAACTCTTGCATTTCAATGAAAGAAATTCAAAATGAACTTTGAAAAATCAAGAGAATGTAACTGTGTCAAGGTAAAACCATGACAAAACACTAGTGAAATAATCCAACCCTTGCATTTCAATGAAAGAAATTCAAATAAACTTTGAAAATCAAGAGAATGTAACTGTGACAAAGTAAACCACGACATAACACTACTGAAATATTCCAACTCTTGCATTTCAATGAAAGAAATTCAAAATGAACTTTGAAAAATCAAGAGAATGTAACTGTGACAAGGTAAGCCACAACAAAACACTACTGAAATATTCCAACTCTTGCATTTCAACGAAAGAAATTCAAAATGAACTTTGAAAAATCGAGAGAATGTAAGTATGACACGGTAAACCACAACATAACACTACTGAGATATTCCAACTCTTGCATTTCAACGAAAGAAATTCAAAATGAACTTTGAAAAATCAGACCTTTGGAGGGGGGAGAGGGGCGGGGGGAGGGGGTCGTTCTGTGTCTCAATGCACAAAAAAAAGTATAAGAAATGGGGGAGGGAAGGGGAGGGGAGGAGAGGAGGGGAGGAAGAGGATGATGGAAGAGGAGGAGGGGAGGAGGAGGAAGAGGGGAAGGGAGGAAGAGGAGGGAGGAGGAGGAGGAGGAGGGAGGAGGAGGAGGGGAGGGGGAGGGGAGGAGGAGGGAGGAGATGGAGGGAGAGGGGCCCCTTTGAGGGGCCAAAGGGGGAAGTGCCCATTGGGCCCCGGGGGGGGGGGGTCTGGGGGAACCTTGAGGGGGGAACCGGGGGCCCTTTGGGAGCCCAGTGGACCTTTGAGGACCGGTGGCTTCCTTCGGGGTTGAGGTAGTGGGATTGGAACCCTTTGGGGTTGGGGTAGAGGACCTCACAACACTGTTCAAATGGAACTTGTGTATTATAACGACCACAGAGTTTGACCCTCAAATTCTCTTCTAAAACCTTTCCTAAAATCTTCTTTTAAAATGTCTCTATCTGTTTCGCCGAAATAATTCCATAACCTGTCTAAAACAGTTTCGCCCAAATAATCCCTAAACGTAATTCAGCGTGTTCCTTTTGTTTTTGGCATCTCTGCGCTAATGCATTTCAAATTAATAAGAAACCTGATTCCCGCGCTAAAACAATTCATCGCTAAGATGTTTCTTGGAGAATTGTTTCCATGGCGTTTGGTTATTAATATCCTTTGGAGTTCGACCAAAAGAGTTGTTTCCGAGGCAAAGACATTAATGACTTGGATCTATTCCTGGAGAATCGTTTCTATGCGAAAATTTTTAAAGTCTGACAGATGATGTCATTGGTTGATTGATCTGTCAAGAAAGGGGAATTAATTTGTTGTTTCTAAGGGGAATTATTGATTCACGATAGGTGAATTGAGGTCGACAGCACAGGTGTTCCAAATTCGCAATCGCTTTAATTAACCACGTGTACTCGCTAATGACTCTATGCACATGGCCAAAACAACAACAACAACAACATCCACCTTGGAAATTTAGGTCATTGACCCCATTAACCACGTGTTCTCCCTAATGACTCTATGCACATGGCCAAAACAACAACAACAACAACATCGACCTTGGAATTTAGGTCATTGACACACTTTAACCACGTGTTCTCCCTAATGACTCTATGCACATGGCCAAAACAACTGATTGGTTGAGAAGGGAGATGTAACCGACTCGCTGATTGGCTGAGAAGGAAACATGTGATCTAACTGTTTCCGGGAAACTCATAGCATTTGGCTCGAGCAACAACAACAAATACTATTTCTGGATCATAACATTCGCTGAGAGCGTGCCAAAAACACACCTGGAGAAAGAGACCTTGGAAAAAATAGGTCATTGACCCCATTAACCACGTGTTCTCCCCTAGGGGGGCTATGCCCATATTTGGTGTACTCGTGGGAGTTTTAAAAAAAGTGTCAGGTTAGGGATTCGAAGGGGTATTGTACTCGTCGCGCTGGTACCCCCCTTCTACTATTAACAAACAATTTATTCTAAAAATTATGGACGTTTACCCCGGGTTCTCTACTGCCCGACCCCCCCTAAAAACAGAAGAAAATTATTAACGATATTTTGTTCCAAAACTTTTGGGAGGTGACACCTGGCTCTCTATGGCCTAACCATCCCGCCCCCCAAACGAAAAAAAAAATATAACCATATTATATTCTAGAACTTATGAAAGCTGACCCCTGGCCCTCCTTGTCACGATCTCCTTCCCCTCAATAAAATTATTAACGATATTTTATTCAAAAACTTATGGGAGCTGACCCTTGGCCCTCTATGGCCTGATCTCCGCCAAAAACAAAAAAAAAATTATCGATATTTTATTCCAAAAACTTATGGGAGCTGATCTCTGGTCCTCCATGGACCAGTCCCCCTACCCCCCAAAAAAGTTATTAACAATACTTAATTCTGAAACTTTAGGGACCTAACTCCTGGCCCTCCTTAGCCCGACCCCCCCCCCTACAAAAAAATTGACGATATTTTATTCCAAAAATAAAACCTTTTTTCTACAGATTAATGATATAGCACCACCACCATTGAGTGATGAAACAACTGAATTTACAGGACCAATTCTTTCACCACCAATGGAGTTCAGTGATGAACCTGCATTAGTTCTAGAGAATATGGAATGGCATAGGGGTTTCCTTAATGATGTTTTTGGGGAAATGGCTAGCCTAGACGACTTAACCTGTCATATTGACATGCTTGAGGATCCGGAGTGGGCAGATAGTTTTATGCGTGACCATTTAGGAGATGTTACTAGTGCATCTGAACCGGGTCCTCATAACGAAATTCCATCACAGGAAAATACAGGCTGGCTCGACCAATTGTCCCCCAAACACCTTGGAATATGTACTAGGGGGCCTCATGCCATCTCCAACCAATGTGATTGAACAGACTGGGAGTGGTGGTGTTATTGACAATTCTGTGTCACCCCCCACCATTCCACTTCATGATATAGCTAGTACTAGTAGTAATACAACAACAACAGCAACAGTACCCCCTCTTCCAGATTTTTTTCTGTCCAACTCTGCCTTACACACACATTGGTCTACAGCGCCAAATTCGGTGATCAATTCAACTCTCTAGTGTCGGGGGATATAATAACAGATCCCTCGGCCATTACACATTCATATACTGATAAGATTCGAGCCATTCTTGAACAACAGATGGGGGTGTGAGGAGTGGGAGTCAGTTTAAAAGCATCAATAGCACTAAAAATATTTTTTTTAAATGAAAATGCGGGTGAGATGTATTCGAAATACTTGCACACAGAGATGTTGGCAATTCACCCGCATTTATCAAATTATGGGGAGGTTTTTCTAATTGGGCTAATAGTATTCAAAGTAAGTGGGAAAAATTATAACGAGGGGGGTAGTGGATCTGTGGTTATATTTATTGAAAGTTTAAATGTTAATATATGTAGGTTTAAAAAGGATTTTATTGTGAGAGGGGGAGCGGGGAATATTGAATTAAAATATCATTCAGATTTAGAGGGGTGTAGGGGGATACAACGAATCTGTTTCGATACGAGGCTGCAGTGTTTCAAGTATGCATTTTTAATTGCAGCATACAGACCTCTGCGTGATGATGCATCTAAGAAAAAGTTGGATAAAATGGCAATTAATGGTAGGGAGGGTTCAAAGTTCCCCAAAGTAGATTTTAATTCTTTAAATGGTGAAATTCCCGTGACACTAAAAGGAATAGATATTTTTGAGCGGGCTAATGAACATTTAAAGATTGGTGTCACGGTGTTACAGTATGAAACAGAATTTGAAGAGGGTCAGCGTTCCGATAAGAAGGGTGTATTATTTCCAGTTCGGGGCTCCTTCAATTGAATCAGTAGAACATTGGGTGTGGCTTCTATACACCCCACCCACAGACTCCGATTCAATTGGGCATTTCAATCCAATTACGGATATTAGTAGGGTTTTGAGGGAGGGTAAAAAGTGGGATGGTGTGTGTTATTACTGTCCAACATGTCTCTCAAGATTTCGCTCTGATTTAAAGTTAAAGCATCACATGAAACACTGTAAACGTCATGGATACCAGGCTGTGGAGACGGTAAGCGGAGATAGAGCGAACTTACGTTTTAAAAATTTTCAAAACACGCTCCTGCAAAGCAATAAGATCGCTTTAGACTGCGAAGCTAAACTGACAGACATGTGCGATCCGTCAAATTCAAATCGTGTTAAAACACATGAAGCCATAGAGGTCTCTTACGCTCACGCGCAACGAGATTCCAATAATACCATGCAAGTGCTGGATGTAGTTGAGATGTTGAGTGACGGTGAAGACTTCATGCGCTCGGCATTGTTCAGTCTAATCAAAACAGCGAACGGTGCAATTTCGCGCCTTCGTTATAAAAACTATCCTATGCTCCTATCACCAGATGACATAGTGGCCATTAAAAATCGTAAAATGTGTTGGGTTTGCAAGGGAGAATTTGATGATGGTGTTGGGAATGGGGGGAGGAGGAAGGTGATCAACCATGATCATTTATGGCAGGAAATTACATCGGGAGGGAGTAATTTTAGAGGGGTAGCACCCCAGTCATGCAATTTAAACGTTAGACAACAATATTTCGTACCTGTTTTTATACACAATTCCAATTACGACTTAAAGTTTGTTCTTCCGGCTTTGGCCCGCATTACCAAGGGAGGAGTTGTAGATGACGCATGGATAGATGGTTCTTTTTCATATAATATCATACCCAAATCATCGGAGAAGCTACTGCTGCTAGAATTCATGTGGAAAACATTTGACAAGGGTAACACGTGCCTGAATAAAATCCGTTTTTTAGACTCTTTCAGCTTCTTCCCCAAATCTTTAAGTCAATTGATTCAGGTGCAGAAAAGTGATAATTTTGATAGCTTCCCCTCCTCAAACAGCGCTTCCCCGATGATGAAGTGTATGATTTATTAACGTGTAAGGGTATATATCCATATTATTATTACAACTCTAGCTCGAGGCTAGATGAGGTGTCACTACCGCCCATTGAAGCTTTTTACAATTCTCTTACTGAGAGTGAGTGCACCACTAGCAACTACGAATTTGCTAAGAGGGTTTGGATAAAGGGCGGATGTAAAAATGGGTGGGATTATTGTAAACTTTACTTGGCCAGTGACGTACTCACTCTTCTGGACATTGTGTGCAAAAATACGGATAAAATCTATGGGGAATTTGGGTTGGATTTAGGTTATTATTTTTCCACTCCCCATTTGGTGATGGACTTGATACTTAAAATCAGCAAAGAAGGAATAGGTCTGATCGCCGATGTGGATCAGCATCTGTTTGTAGAGAGATCAATGAGGGGTGGGATGTTTTTCACGGGGATCGTATCATGAAAACTGATCCGAGGTGACAGCACACCGATGAAAAGTCGGATGCAGTTTTTTTGGATATGAATTCCCTTTACCCATCGGCAATGTCTCACTACTGTTTGCCGTGTGGCAATTATAAATGGCTTGACAATCCCTGTGCTTCGAATTTCCCCGACATTGCCAGTGTTGAGGAGAATGGGGAACAGGGATGGTTTTTTGAAATTGACGGTGAAATACCCATGGAAATCCATGACTCGGTAAAAGACTTTGTTTTTTCCGTGCATAAATAGACCGGTGGGTAGGGGACTCTCTGAGCCCCTACAATTTATCTTTAGTTGAGGACGGGAGTATGCACTGGGTACCTTCAAAACAAAAACTAATTGCCGACATCAACCCGAAACAGAATATCGTTGTTCATCACGTGCTATGGAAATGGATGGTGTCCAATGGTTTTCAAGCTCACAAAGATTCATAGAGCCCTCCAATTTGATCATAATTCTTACATGAAAACGTTTATTGACACCTTTGTCAGTAAGCGTTCACAAGCGAAAACGAAAGTTGAAAAAGAAGTCTATAAACTCATTTTGAACTCAGCTTTCGGTAAAATGTGCGAGAGCGTACGACACAGAAGTCGATGTGACATTGTAACCAACCCCAAAGATTGTGCTCGAATCATTGCGGATCCAAACTTCACATCGTTCACAATCATAGACTCTAATGTGGTGCTCCTACATCGCAAGAAAAGAAACATTGTATTAAATGAAAATATTGCAGGCGGAAGTACAATAACTGAAATATCCAAGAAACTCATGTTGTCATTTTATTATAATGTATGCAAGGTATAGTGGCCGATTGAGGGAAAAGTTCAAGTGTATTACGGGGACACTGATTCACTCCTGTTAAAAGTCAAAACTGAAAATCTATTGAATGATTTGGAAAATGGCGAGTACATTAGCTCACGAATGGACTACACTAACTGGGACGAATCCATCTACCCAGAGCTAGTGAAACGCCAGGCCCCAAATCAATTGTTAATGCTAAAATCTGAAACGGGTAGCGATCTGATATCCAGTGGCGTGTTTCCTGGTCCGAAGGTATAACTGTGTGGAAACGCACGGCAAGGATATCAAACAAGTTTGCAAGGGGTACCTACACACTTTTTAAAAAATAATTTCGACATGAGTGTGTATAGAAACTGTGTGGAACGTAGTTTAGTGCCAAGGACGAAAGTCATGGCAATTCGCTCTTTACAATTTAAAAACTACACAGTTAGAGTTGAGAAAAACGCGATGTCTGCCATATCGGACAAAGTCTATGTACTTGAGGATGGTGTGAAGGTACTACCACACGGTCATTATTTAATTTCAGACCGAGTTGAATGTGTAGAGTACAGAAAACAACTCGGTCTAGAAAAATTAACTTAAACTCATTTAAATTCATTTAAAAAAGTATAAATTGGGTGGGAGGGTTTTTTGGGTAATGGAGTGTTTTTTAAATTATTTTTAATTCTATATCACAAACAATTTTCAGTGTGTGTGTGTGCAAGGCAGATCAATTTCCACTATTTAATGTCAGGCCCGGTCCGGGCCCGCCGCAGCGGGCCCCCGCTTCCCGGCACCCGGCGCTTCCCGGCTCGCCTCCGGCCGCCGCAGCGGCCGCCCCCGGGGGGAGGGGGACCCCAAAATTTAAAATGCTGTAAATAAAAGTGATATTATTTTAAGTGCATTATTCTAATAAATGTTGTATTTTTCTATAAATAAAAAAAGTGTATTTATTTAAGTGTTTTTTCTAGTGGTTATGTAAATGTTGTATTTTTTATTATAAATAAATTAAAAAAAAGTGTATTTATTTAAGTGTTTTTTTTCTATGTGTCTATGTAAATGTTGTATTTTTTATTATAAATAAATTAAAAAGTGTATTTTTTCATGTTTAATGTGCTTTCAATGTAATATTTTTTTAAAAGTATTGTTAGTTTTTTATGTATATTATAAAAGAAAATATGATTCTTTATTCTTCTTCTTATTATTATTCTTGAACGGAGTAGTAACAGGGAAATTATTTAGCCATTAGACAGCCATAGTCTACAGTTAGTTGTCTAGGTGAACTGTTGAAGGGAACATGTATCAATTTAAAACACCATTCAGATCGTTTCTGTGTGGACCGTCAATGTCAGGCAAAACAACACTCTTAACTAAAATAATTAAAAATTGCGATAAAAATGTTTGTGGAAAAGCCGAAAAAAAATCTACTATTGTTACAGTATTTGGCAGGAGTCATACGATAAAATAAAAGCAGTTGCTGCCACCACCACCATGGGATTGGTGCAGATACAATTCATACAGGGACTTGATGTTTTCAGCATTATTGAACCAAACTCTTGGCTGATCATTGACGATCAGGCTGAATCTATTGAACAATGGTCCCAGGAAATGCTATAACTGTTCACTGTTCGCTCTCATTATGAACAGATTTCCGTTACTCTGGTTCTACACAATCTCTTTCATCAGAGCAAATGTATGCGAACACTTGCATTGAACTGCACCTACTATATCATCTACAGAGTTGTTCGTGATTCTAGCTCGCTAATAACTCTCAATAAGCAAATCTATCCAGGCGCACCCAAATTTCTGCTCTCAGCATACAATCAGGCAACTAATAAACCCTACGGCTACATCCTATTGGATCTTAATCAAAATATACCCGAGGATCTGCGTGTAGTCAAAGATATTTTTGACAATGAAATTACAGTATATCTCCCTGTGAACACTAAAAAGACCTATTAGTTGCTATCATGACACTGAAGAAACTACATGAAAATAGACATCTGTTTTCAGTTCTAAGCACTTCAAAACCTCCGCTTAGGAAAGCAATACTCAAATATGGTATTGACAATGATTTCATTAATCTAATATCAGAACTTTGTTTAAATTTTACCGAGGGTAATGTTCAACTGCCAGAAGTAGTTAAGCAACAGGCAAAGCAACATCGTTCCATTGTACGTACATTGGCCTCTAAAAAGAAAGGAAAGAATTTTAAAAAGAAAAGACTTCTTCAGGCGGGCGGTAGCTTTTTCACACTTTTACTGCCAATAATTGCAGGACTTGTAAACAGTTTTCTCTAAAGAGAGAGAGAATGGCAAAAACCCTATAAATTGACTCCAATAGAACTCGCTCTCTCACCCGCGGAACACTTTGAGAACAATCTGAGTAAATTCCTTGACAATGAGAATATTGAGGATGATAAAAAACTGCTTTTACTTCAAAATGCACTTCGCCGAGTGGACAAACAAAAGCCTTATCGTGTGAAGGCCACTGCTGCTATTGATCACAAAAAAGAATCACCTCCTCAAGAGTCTGTTGCTGGAACACAATTAAAGAAGGAGGAATTGGATTCAATGTAATGAAAATTGGAAATCTAATGCCCCACTCATATCGTGAACAAAGTAAACGACTCCTAACCTATCTCATGGAAAGTGGTCAAGATCATATTCAAGTTGAGAACAATGGGAAAGGGATTATAATTCAGGGCAAGAGCTATAATCTACTTGATTTAATCTATGATATGGTTACAAATCTTAAAGGACTATTATCATTTGACGCTCATCTATACAACTTTCTAAACACATTAAACTTCCCCAAAAGTCTTATTAGCAATAGACAAATTCTAAAAAAATTAAATGAGCATGCATCATCATCATCATCAACAACATTGACACCATTAAAATATGAAGAAGAAGAAGATTTTAAATCAATTTTGGAAAATACTAGCACACCACTGATAGCTAGACAAAAGCGAAGACGTATCAAGTCAACGTCACCACCCACCACCACCACCAACCCCAGTATACAAAAGGGTAGCGGACGTTACACAACGTGTTTACGTTCAAAATGGTTGAAGTTCTGAAAGGTGTTTATGAAAATATTGGTGAGGCGGGGAGTTTAAGTTCCCCCACCACTCTTTCCAAAGTCACTGGTGTTCACACTAAAAGTGTACAAGACTATCTACAAAATGAATCAAGTTACACTCTGCATAGAAATCATAGACTTCGTGCCAATCAATATCGAAAAACTAAAGCCTTTTACCCATTGCATATAATGCAAGCAGATCTCCTGACTCTAGATGAGGTTCAACGACGTCCAAATACACCGTACAAGTACATTCTACTTGAAATCAGTGTTTTTAGTCGCTATGCATATGCAATTCCATTGCGATCAAAGAGAGGTGTTGAAGTTGCTCAGGCCATTGAAAGTATTCTCGAACAGGATTCATATAAAAGAATTCAAACGGACCGTGGTAGTGAATTTGTTAATCCCCATGTTGCAAAAGTACTAGTAAAATATAGTACACTGCTCTGTCATAGTCATAGTCCTATAAAGGCTGCATTGGCCGAACGATTGATAAGAACTATTCGACTTTTAATTTCAAGATATTGTACATTGAAAGATACACCGGCTTTTATTCATGATTTAGATAAAATCATGTTGATTTATAATCAACGACCTCATCGATCAATGTCCAACTCTACGCCAACGGAAGTTCATCATTCTGATCCTGATACAATTGACACCTTTCTTAAACAGTATTCCAATGAATCGGATGTCAAGAAGAAGAAAAATAAATTCAATGTTGGTGATACTGTTCGAATTAATAGAACAACTAATGTTTTTGAAAAGGGGAATTACTTGTGGTCCACAGAACTTTTTAAAGTGGCAAAAATTCTAGACACTAAACCCATAACTTATCGCCTGCGTGATACCAAAGATGAAGAGATTCTCGGTGGCTTTTATGAGTATGAACTACAAAAAGTTAAAAATGCTACTGAAATCTATCAAATTGAAAAGATATTAAAGACACGTACTCGCAGGGGTAAGAAACAGTTACTTGTTCGGTGGCTAGGATACAACTCTGATTTTGATTCTTGGATCGGTGTTGAAGATATTGACAATCCCCAATGTTTTCTATGTAACTTTCATGTCCAACGTTTCCGATCCTCTCTACAATGACTTGAATACGACAAGTGATTTATGGACAAAACTCTCCCCCGCCATCAAATTTGACGGTGCGTATGAAGTGGCTCTTGTCGACTGTATTCTCAAAAATACCTATGACATCCTGAGAAAGGATCGTGTGTATGATATAAAAGTTATGCCATTCGATTGGACACTCTTTGTCGACAATGAATGGGTTGAAGCACTTAAATCTAGTGAATATCCACATGCCAAATTGAAATATATTGAATATGATAATATGGGAGATTAGTGTCGTACAATCAATAGAAAAATCTTGTATCGTAGGAATGGAAAGTTCCATTTTAATTATTCATTGGAACATGATAGGATTTACATTAGCTCACCTGTTGACACTGAAATAATAATTCTCAATGATAATCTGAGAGATGTTCTTGGCTTTAAACAGAATATGATCAATGGGGAAAATGCTGGCACCGTTTACGGGATGAATCAAGTTATTTTTGCTGATTATCCACCTGGTTTTGCCTCGGACTCTTGCATATTTCTCTATGCATCCTTTGTGGAAACGTCGAGAGTCGGTAATTCAAGTGTACCCCTACGTGTTCTTGAACGAAAAACAACTGTTCATCACTATAATATAAAGCATCTTCAGTATGTTCCTGTAAACACTTCGTATTTGGAACTCTGTCAGTTAACACTAAGAAGTGAATTGGGTGATCCTCTAGCAATAACAAAAGGCTTAGCAGTGATTACATGTCATTTTCGACCCATTGTCAACGACAGCACAATCACCTAAACTGAACAATAGGAGAATTCCATTTGTCTGTCCCGATATCGATTGCTATGTTTGTGCTTTGAGTCCACGTCAACTGGGCAATGGATTGGACTACTACAAGGGTCGTACTACAATGTCTGGCTATGGTCTTGGTAGCTGGCTTGCTATGCTATTTCGTTCTGCACTACCCCTTGCCAGAAAATATCTTGTACCTGCTGCATCAAATTTTGCTGCCTCCACACTACAGGACTGGGGGTCGGGCAAGAATTTCAAGGAGAGTGTTAAGAAAAATATTAGATCTTCAGCAAGAGCCGTTGGTGAGCAATTAAAATCTCGACAAAATGGGGAGGGATTGAAAAGGATGCGTTCGCGTCATTCACTCATCAGTCTCCACCCAGGCGGGAAGCAAAGGACATCAACAAGGACTTTGAGGAATAAAAACAACGAAGGCCAATAAGCAGAAGAAGAAGAAAAAAGAAAAAGATTGTTAGATCAAAGAAGGATTTCTTCTCTTAAGATGACTTATCTCCCCCACAAGGAATCATATCCATCAATTAGTTCCTCATTGAATCTATTCAATGCTGAAAATGTTGATGTCAGTGTCAAGTATGGCTACTATGAACAATTTCACCCCCAAAAAAAAACCCTTCTCGGAAAATATACACTTTCAAATATTTTCCAATGAAGACTATTTCATTGATTTGTCATCAACATTTATTGATTTAAATGTTGTGGTGAAGAAAAAGTCAGATAATACAACTCCAAATGCCGGCGATGGTCTCTCCTATGAAAAACTGTATTCTACACAACCTATTCAAACAAATTAATGTATTCATTAATGGAACATTGGTGAGCACTAGCAATAATTTATCCAACTATGCAAGCTATATACAATTTATGATGATGACGCCAAAGCATTCAAGGAGTTGAGAGGACAATCATTGGGCTATGAATATCGATCAGGTGTTGATACTGACGGTGAGTTGACTACTGCAGTGACCCAAGAGTATCATCTGGTTGGAAAATTAAATCATGAGATATTCAATATATCCCAATGGCTACCCTCCAATGTCAAGATTGACATAAAGTTACAGATGGCCCCATCGAATTTCATTTTGAAAAAACACTTCCTGCAGCACCCGATGCAAATGTCATTATCACAACGGCAATTCTCCACGTCCGAAAACAACAAGTTATGAGCTCTGTTGCATTGGCAGTGGAAAAGCTAAGAGCCAATGGTAACAACATTAAACTTCTTGTTCCCCATACGATCACCAATCAACGTCACATTGCCAACGGCTCTCGTAGCTATAGCGATTCATCATTTATCAATGGAGAAATCCCATCAAAATTGGCTTTGGCCTTTGTGAAGAGTGGCAGTACCTTTGGAGCCTGGACTGAATCCCCCCATGATTTTAATTTTTTCGGTCTATATGGCCTTGAGTGCAAAGTGAATGGTATTCCACTGTACACTCTATCATTTGACAAAAAATCCTATAGAACTCTGTACGAGTTGACCATGCAATCCCTAGATCATGACTCTCAACTATTTGAAAATGGAATAACCGATTCAATGTTTTCGAAAAATCATGGGGTTATTGTTTTGGATTTGTCAGGCACACAGGATATGAGTATAGTACGAACAGGGAATGTACGTTTAGAGTGTACATTTGCCGATGCTCTGACTGAGAGTATCACGCTAATATCACTGAGTCAATTTGAAACCTATTGGGAAATCACACCCGACGGCAGTGTTCTACTAGACCTAGTACCATGAACACAAACCAAATAATCAATGTATTTAGTATGGATCCATACATGTCCCAGTACAAGTCCTATTGCATACCTTCGGACTTCATTGAAAAAATTCCAAGTGTTAACAATACCCTAATCATTGTTAATAGCAGTCCATCGACTTTGAAGACCGGTCATTTGCTATGCATCTTTCAAACAGCGAAGAATATTGGATTTTTTGATCCTCTTGGCCTATCGTATAAATTCTACGCTCCATACATCAGCAACTTTATTGAAAGCAGTGGGAAAACCATTATTCAAAATCAACGAAGAGTACAGGATTTAACGACTAAGACATGTGGCTTTCATGCACTACTCTTTTTCATGTTCAGATGTCGTGGCTACACCTACAAGCAGTTTCTCAACATCTACGTTGACTTACCTCGATTGAATGACTTTCTAGTGGAGAATATACTTACAAGTGTATATAATATTGATTTTAGTGCCCTAAGAATAAAATGTTCTAAAGATGTATGTGAAATTGTTTATTAATAAAAAAAAATTATATACATGATAAAACGACTTTTCTACTCTTTAGATTTCATCCACTACTAGATATTTGTCGACAACAACTAGTGCAGGTAGATTATCTGAATTCACAGTGTACTGATCCTGGTGTACTGCAATGTCAGGGTCACATTTTCTACAGTAGAGCGTGACTTCACTCTTGTCATATCTCTTTGTATAGTCAATGATACTATTCTCATTCTTTCTATAGAATTCACATGTTTCAATTGGCTTATTTGAAGCAATTTCACAAACAGTGTCCTCAAGTGTCGAATCACATTCCGTCACAGCCAAATAAAATCAGTGGGCTTATAATCATAACACCCATTGTCTTCACAACGATGACGTAGAAACCATATTCTTTTGTTGTTCCAACAGTTGAATCACTGACCCGGTTCCTCCTCCCAGAACAATCTAAAACCACGAAGATACCAATCTCGTAGCAATAAACTAAAATCACGGTTAGGATTCTTTCCAATCATACCGGGATATGTATTCTCCCACTGATTACATTTATCATAATGACAATTGGAGCATAGGTGGCCTCTAGGATGAGAGTCACACACTCTTCAAGACAGGAATTACAAACCTTTAATTTGTACAGCATATCCTCTATGCAATTTGCACGGGTTGCATAATCTACACTTTTCATCATACTCGTCAATCATTGTGCAATTCTCACATGATGATGACCAGCTGCCCAGTGTGTACATACATAACGGACATGTATGGAACATTTTGTCATGTGTTGACACTCTCACTACCACAATGAAACTGACCTAACAACAACAAAAATTGTCTGAGATAGAGAGAGAGAGGAGTAAATCATCCTTGAGCACCATCTTTCTCATGAAAAAAAGTCCTAAATTTCAAAACTAATGTTTAAAAGCATATCCACAATATCATTTTGTCGTGTCGTGATCAATATATCAATAAATTGGGTAGATGCTTCATGCATTTGGACCACGAAGTAGAAGCTTCATACAATAGTCTAATGATGGAGAATCAGTTTTCATTATATCAACAAGCATTCCCCGAGAAAATATCTTCCTTTGAATAGACAACTCTAGAAAATCATCATCTAGAATCAAACGTTTTTTTCCATAAGAACTAGATTCCTCATGATTCACTCTTTCTCGAATCTATCCATTTTTTAGAGTCCTAAATCTCTCACAACCAACTCCAGACTAACCAGAATTTCTTTTTGTACTCTAGAAAATATACGCTAGTCTACTTTAGAAAGAAAAAAAATACCATTGATTTAGAAACATTTTTATTGAACATAATTACAATAATAATATTCACTGATGCATTTTGTTCTCATCAATATATTTCGATAGGACCTCTAATGCTGACCGAAGTTTATTTATATGGAGAATATTCACTTTTCCAGCAAAACATAGTTGCTCCTCCTGCTTAAACTTACTTAATGATATCACGTATCTAGCATACATACTCTCCCATTCAAGGCATAGTCTACAGCCAGCGGTTATTTCCACAGCCACATTGGGTACTCGCATATCATTGCTGCTGTCGGTTCCATCATTAATCTCCAATAATGTAAATGCACCACTCATTTTTTCTCCACTAATATCCTCTCAAATAAACTATTCTCTCCCTGAATTCAATTCTCTTACTAATATGAACTACAATGAAAATTACTCCTTATATCTGAACCCAATTACTAATCAAGTTACTGTATATGGAGTAACCACCGCTCTCTCTCCGATTGACCACAAAAAAATGGGTGTCACCATAGAAACCCGTCTGGTAAGGCATGTACCGTTCGTAGTAATAGGTGACTGACCCGTGGTAAGTCTTATTACGCAATCACCCGTGAAAGTGCATAGGTGACTGACCCGTGGTAAGTCATATTACGCAATCACTCGTCATATTCCCTATGCCCTTACTACTTCTGATGTCTTTTGACTCTTAAAAACTGAACTAGAACTTTTACTTTCCAATCAAATGAGCCCTCGCGGAGGTTTATACAAGCATACCTTCCACAACAGCTGTAAATGCCCTCCAGGCATAACTTACAACGCTTACCCTGGGCCCTGAAGGACTGTGTCGACCCTGGAGTTTTCGTTATATGATCTTTGAACCATTTTGAAAAAAATGGCTCTCTCAGAGTTCTTATTGGATGGGCTTGAGGAAAATAGGGTGTGTGCGTGGGGGGGGCTATTTACCCCCTAATCTCTTTTGGCTCTCAAAAACTGAACTAGAACTTTCAATTTTCAATCAAATGAGCCCTCTTTGAAATTTTTGCGAGCATCCCTTCCATTAGAACCATATATTCCTCCAGGGCATAACTTACAACGACTGCCCTCGGGCCCTGGGGGGCTGTGTCGACCCCGGAGTTTTTCATTGTTTGGTCGTGGACTCTTTAAAAAAAAATGGCTATCTCGAAGCTCTTGTTGGATGGGTTTGAGGAAAAAGGGGCGTGGAGGGGGAGAATAGGTGCCCTCAAAACTATTTTGACTCTAAGAGAGTGAACTATAACTTTCAATTTCCGAATCAAATGAGTCCTCTTTGAAGATTATACGAGCATCCCTTCCATAAGAACCATATATGCCCCCAGGGCATAAGTTACAACCGGAGACACCGGAGTTTTCGTTATATGATCTTAGAACTATTTTTAACAAAATAGCTATCTCAAAATTTTATCGTATGCATTTGGGAAAAAAGGAAGGGGGGGGGGCTGGTTACCCTCCGATATCTTTGACGCTTAAAAAGTGAGCTAGAACTTGCGATTTCAAATCAAATGAGCCCTCTTTTAAGTTTATACGGGTATTCGTTCCATAAGAACCATATATACCCCAGGGCGTAACTTGTAACCCTTGTCCTGAAGACTGTGGGGGGAGTGTCCTGCTCAAAGATATAATTTCCAGAACTTTCAACTACGTTAAACAAAATGGCTATCTCAAAATTTTGATTGGATGCCTTTGGGGGAACGGTGGGCGTGGAAGGGGTGTTAGTTCCCTTCCAATCACTTTTGACTATTAAAAAGGGCACTAGCCATTTAAATTTCCAATCGAATGAGCCCTTTTTGAAGTTTCTACGACAACGCTTTCTATAAGAACCTTATATGCCCCCAGGGCATAACTAACAACCCTTGCCCTGAGGGTTTTGGGGGAGTGTCCACCTCAAAAAGATATTTTCTATCTGGAAATCAGCCCTTAGGGCTGTGGGGAGGGGAAGTGTCATCCTCAAAAAACATTATTTATATCTGGAAATCAACTACATAGAAGAAAATGGCCATCTCAAATTTTTGATTGGATGTGTTTGGGGAAATGGTGGGTGTGGAAGGGGTGTTATTTGCCTTAAAAAGGGCACTAGAACTCTTATGGAAGGGGTCGTCATAAAAATTTCAAAGGGGGATCATTCGATTGGAAATCAAGAGTTCTAGTGCCCTTTGTAAGGGTCAAAAGTGATTGAAAGGCAGCAAACACCCTTTCCACGCCCACCATTTCCCCAAACACATCCAATTAAAATTTTGAGATAGCCATGTTGTTCTACGTGGTTGATTTCCGGATACAAATTATGTTTTGAGGAGGACACTCCCCCCACAGATCTCGAGGTAAGGGTTGCAAGTTATGCTCTGGGGCATGTAAGCTTTTAGAAAACTATGTCGTAGAAACTTCAAAAAAGGCTCATTCGATTGGAAATTAAAAGGGCTAGTGCCCTTTTTAATGGTCAAAAGTGATTGGAGGGCAGCTAAACCCCCTCTCACGCCCACCTTTTCCCCGAACACATCCAATCAAAGTTTTGAGATAGCCATTTTGCTCAACATGGTATAAAACCCTGGAAATTAGGTCTCTGAGGATGACAACCCCCCTTCCCCAGCCCTCAGGGCAAGGGTTTTAAGTTATGCCCTGGGTCATACAAGGTTTTTTATTGAACGCCTTGTCGTAGAAACATCAAAAAGAGCTCATTCGATTGGAAATTTAAACGGCTATTGCCCTTTTTAATAGTCGAAAGAGATTGGAAAGGAACTAACACCCCTTCCACGCCCACCCTTTCCCCCAAACACATCCAATCAAAATTTTGAGATTGCCATTTTGTTCAAGGTAGTTGAAAATTCTGAAAAATGATATCTTTCAGCATGACACTCCCCCCCCCCCCAAGGTCTTCAGGGCAAGGGTTATAAGTTGTTCTCTGGGGGCATATATGGTTCTTATGGAAGGAATCTTCATATAAACTTCAGAGAGGGCTCATTTGATTGGAAATTGAAAGATCTAGTTCACTTTTTAAGCGTCAAAAGATATCGGAGGGTAACCAGCCCTCCCTCCCTCACGCCCTTTTATCCCAAATGCATCTAATAAAATTTTGAGATAGCTATATTGTTAAAAATAGTTCAAAGATAATACAACAAAAGCTCCGGTGCCGACATAACCCCCCAGGGCCCGGGGGCAGGCGTTATAAGTTATGCCCTGGGAGCATATATGGTTTTTACGGAAGGGATGCTCGTATAAACTTCAAAGAGGGCTCATTTGGTTGGATCTTGAAGGTTCTAGTTCACTTTTTAAAAGTCAAGAGAGATTGGAGGGCACCTAGCCCCCTCCCCTCCACGCCCCTTTTTGCTCAAACCCATCTGATAAGTACTTTGAGATAGCATTTTTTTTTTTAAAATAGTTCAAAGACAAAAAACAAATATAGTTCAAAGACAAAAATAGTTCAAAGACAAAGGGGTAGGCGTCGTAAGTGTTGTTTTGGGGGCGTGTATGGTTCTTATGAAGGGGATGCTCGTATGAACTTCGAAGAGGGCTCATTTGATAGGAAATTGAAAGTTCTAATTCACTTTTTAAGAATCAAAAGATATCCGAGGGCAACTAGCCCCTCTCTCCCACACACAGCCTTTTTTTCCAAAGCCTATCCGATAAAATATTTAAAATAACCATTTCATTAACAATAATTCAAAGGTCAAATAAGACAAACTCCTGTGTCGACGCACCCCCCCCCCCCCAGGCCACGATGCAAGCGTTGTATTTAATGCTCCGGGGGCATATATCGTTTTTATGGAGGTGATGTTCGTATAAACTTGGGAGAGGGTTCATTTGATTGGAAATTGGAAGTTCTCGTTCACTTTTTAAGAGTCAAAAGATATCGGAGGGCACCTAGCGCCCCCCTCCCCCTCCACGCCCTAGGTGCATCACATAAAAATTTTGAGATAGACGTTTTGTTTAAAAACAGTTCAAAGTTCAGATAACAAAAACTCCGGTGTCGACACAGCCCCCCAGGGCCTGAGGATATCCATTGTAAGTTATGCCCTGGGGCATATATGGTTGTTATGGAAGGGAAGCTCGTATAAAAATCATAGAGGGCGCATTTGATTGGAAATTGAAAGTTGTATATCACGTTTTAAGAGTAAAAGGGATGGGATCGGAGGGCAGCTAGCCTCCCCCCCACACTCTATTCACAATTTTTCCAGAGGCACTTCACTTTGATATTGTTACTTTGGTACCAGTTTTGTTACTTTGATGAACATTTGATGTATTTTTAAGTTTGATTTTGAAATATGGAATTTTTAAAAACTTGAAACTTTTCATAGGCAGCGTGCTAGTGCTGCCTAAGAAAGAACGATGTGGGGCACAATGCGTTTTTTTTTTCTCGATACCCGGGCACTTCGTATCGATGGAGTTGTCGTAGAAACTTCGAAAAGGGCTCATTCGATTGGATATTGGAGTGGCTAGTGTCCTTTTTAATAGTCGAAAGTGATTCAGAGGCAACTAGCCCCCCCACGCCCATCATTCCCCCAAACACATCCAATCAAAATTTTGAGATAGCCGTTTTGTTCAGCGTAGTTGATTTCCAGATAGAAAATATGTTTTTGAGGAGGACACTCCCCCACAACCCTCAGGGCAAGGTTTTTAAGTTATGCCCGGGGTCATACAAGATCAGTGTTGACACAAAGTACAGTTTATTATTTTTTTTCTTTAAAGCAGGGCACTTCATATAGAATGGGTCGTCGTAGAGACTCCAAAAGGGGTTCATTCGATTAGAAATCGAGAGTTCTAGTGCCCTTTTTAATAGTCGAAAGTGATTGGAGGGCAACTAGCCCCCCCACGCCCCCCATCATTCCCCCAAACACATCCAATCAAAATTGTGAGATAGCCATTTTGTTCACTGTAGTTGATTTCCAGATAGAAAATATGTTTTTGAGGAGGACACTCTCCCACAACCCTCAGGGCAAGGGTTTTAAGTTATGCCGCGGGGGTATATAAGGCTTTTATAGAAGGCGTTGTCGTAGAAACTTCAAAACAGGCTTATTTGATTGGAAATTCAAAGGGCTAGTGCCCTTTTTAATAGTCGAAAGTTATTGGAAGGCAACTAGCCCCCCCCCACGCCCATCATTCCCCCAAACACATCCAATCCAAATTTTGAGATAGGCTGTTTGTCAGCGTAGCTGATTTCCAGATAGAAAATATCTTTTTGAGGTGGACACTCCCCCAAAACCCTCAGGGCAAGGGTTTTAAGTTATGCCCTGGGGGCATATAAGGTTTTTATAGAAGGCGTTGTCGAAGAAACTTCAAAACAGGCTCATTCGATTGGAAATTTAAAGGGCTACTGGCCTATTTACTAGTCGAAAGTTATTGGAGGGCAACTAGGCCCCCCCAAGCCCATCATTCCTCCAAACACATCCGATCAAAATTTTGAGATAGGCATTTTGTCAGCGTAGCTGTTTTACTGATAGAAAATATCTTTTTGAGGAGGAAACTCCCCCACAACCCTCGGGGCAAGGGTTTTAAGTTATGCCCTGGGGCCATATAAGGTTTTTATAGAAGGAGTTTCCGTAGAAACTTCAAAACAGGCCCATTCGATTGGAAATTTAAAGGGCTAGTGCCCTTTTTAATAGTTGAAAGTGATTGGAGGGCAACTACACCCCCCACACCCATCATTAACCCAAACACATCCCATCAAAATTGTGAGATAGCCATTTTATTTGGCGTAGTTGATTTCCAGATAGCAAATGTGTTTTTGAGGAGGATACTCCCCCACAACCATCAGGGCAAGGGTTTTAAGTTATGCCCTGGAGGCATATAAGGTTTTTATAGAAGGTGTTGTCGTAGAAACTTCAAAACAGGCTCATTTGATTGGAAATTCAAAGGGCTCTTTGCCCTTTTTCATAGTCAAAAGTGATTGGAGGGCAACTAGCCCCCCCCACGCCCATCATTCCCCCAAACACATCCAATCAAAATATTGAGATAGCCATTTTGTTCAGCGTAGTTGATTTCCAGATAGAAAATATGTTTTTGAGGAGGACACTCCCCCACAACCCTCAGGGCAAGGGTTTCAAGTTATGCCCTGGGGGTATATAAGGCTTTTATAAAAGGCGTTGTCACAGAAACTTCAAAACAGGCTCATTCGATTGGAAATTCAAAGGGCTAGTGCCCTTTTTAATAGTCGAAAGTGATTGGAAGGCAACTAGCCCCCCCACGCCCATCATTCCCCCAAACATATCCAATCCAAATTTTGACATAGGCTGTTTGTCAGCGTAGCTGATTTCCAGATAGAAAATATCTTTTTAAGTAGGACACTCCCCCACAACCCTCAGGGCAAGGGTTTTAAGTTATGCCCTAGGGGCATATAAGGTTTTTATAGAAGGCGTTGTCGTAGAAACTTCAAAACAGGCTCATTCGATTGGAAATTCAAAGGGCTAGTGCCCTATTTAATAGTCGAAAGTTATCGGAGGGCAACTAGACCCCCCCACGCCCATCATTCCCCCAAAACACATCCAATCAAAATTGTGAGATAGCCATTTTGTTTAGCGTAGTTGATTTCCAGATAGAATATGAGTTTTTGAGGAGGATACTCCCCCACAACCAACAGGGCAAGGGTTTTAAGTTATGCCTTGGGGGCATATAAGGTTTTATAAAAGGCGTTGTCATAGAAACTTCAAAACAGGCTCATTCGATTGGAAATTCAAAGGGCTCTTTGCCCTTTTTAATAGTCGAAAGTGATTGGAGGGCAACTAGCCTCCCCCCAACGCCCATTATTCCCCAAAACACATCCAATCAAAATTTTGAGATAGCCATTTTGTTCAGCATAGTTGATTTTCAAATAGAAAATATGTTTTTTGAGGAGGAAACTCCCCCACAACCCTCAGGGCAAAGGTTTTAAGTTATGCCCTGGGGCCACATAAGGTTTTTATAGAAGGTGTTGTCGTAGAAACTTCAAAACAGGCTCGTTCAATTTTGAATTCAAAGGGCTAGTGCCCTTTTTAATAGTTGAAAGTTATTGGAGGGCAAATAGCCCCCCACGCCCATCATTCCCCCAAACACATCCTATCAGAATTTTGAGATAGCCATTTTGTTCAGCGTAGGCTAGTTGAGTTCTAGATAGAAAATATGTTTTTTAGGAGGACTCTCCCCCTAATCCCTCAGGGTAAGGGTTTTAAGTTATGCCCTGGGGCATATAAGGTTTTTGTAAGAAGGCGTTGTCGTAAAAACTTCAAAACAGGCTCATTCGCTTGGAAATTCAAAGGGCTAGTTCCCTTCTTAATAGTCGAAAGTGATTGGAGGGCAAATAGCCCCTTCTCCACGCCCATCTTTCCCCCAAATACATCCAATCAAAATTTTGAGACAGCCATTTTGTTCAGCGTAGTTGACTTCCAGATAGAAAATATATTTTTGAGGAGGACTCTCCCCAAAAAACCCTCAGGACAAGGGTTTTAAGTTATGTCGTGGGGTATATAAAGTTTTATAGAAGGCGTTGTCATAGAAACTTCAAAAATAGGCTCATTTGATTGGAAATTCAAAGGGCTAGTGCCCTTTTTAATAGTCGAAAGTGATTGGAGGGCAACTAGCCCCCCCCCACACCCATCATTCCCCCAAACACATCCAATCAAAATTGTGAGATAGCCATTTTGTTTAGCGTAGTTGATTTCCAGATAGAAAATGTGTTTTTGAGGAGGATACTCCCCCACAACCAACAGGGCAAGGGTTTTAAGTTATGCCTTGGGGACATATAAGGTTTTTATAAAAGGCGTTGTCATAGAAACTTCAAAACAGGCTCATTCGATTGGAAATTCAAAGGGCTCTTTGCCCTTTTTAATAGTCGAAAGTGATTGGAGGGCAACTAGCCTCCCCCCACGCCCATCATTCCCCAAAACACATCCAATCAAAATTTTGAGATAGCCATTTCGTTCAGCCTAGTTGATTTTCAAATAGAAAATATGTTTTTGAGGAGGAAACTCCCCCACAACCCTCAGGGCAAAGGTTTTAAGTTATGCCCTGGGGCCATATAAGGTTTTTATAGAAGGTGTTGTCGTAGAAACTTCAAAACAGGCTCGTTCAATTTTGAATTTAAAGGGTAGTGCCCTTTTTAATAGTTGAAAGTGATTGGAGGGCAAATAGCCCCCCCCCCCACGCCCATCATTCCCCCAAACACATCCAATCAAAATTTAGAGATAGCCATTTTGTTCAGCGTAGTGCATTTCCAGATACAAAATATGTTTTTGAGGAGGACATTCCCCACAACCCTCAGAGCAAAGGTTTTAAGTGATGCCTAGGGGGCATATAATGTTTTTATAGAAGGTGTTATTGTAGAAACTTCAAAAAGAGCTCATTCGATTGGAAATTCAAAGGGTTAGTGTCCTTTGTAATAGTCGAAAGTGATTAGTAATATTTTTTGTTGTTGTTGTTGTTTAGAGCAGGGCACTTCGTATCGAAGGAGTTGTCGTGGGAACTTCGAAAGGGGCTCATTCGATTTAAAATAGAAAGGGATGATGCCCTTTATAATAGTCGAAAGTGTTTGGAGGGCAACTAATCCACTTTCCACTCCCACCCTTCCATTTGCCCATTATGTTTAAAAACTAAATGTTGCCTTAAGATTAAATTAAAATGTACTGTGATAATGCGAATTCCCAATAAGGCTTCTCAGCAGTATTCCAAGAACGACTGAGGGTATTATGTTCAAACTTTCGAGGCTACTTCTGCTCTTAAAATTTAACCAAATCAAAATAGTGTAAGTCTGTCCAAGCTATCAAAGAAATTAAACAGATTTTTTTGCGAATGGTATCAAGTTTTCCATTTCAGGTCAACTGGAGGAGGTATAAAACTAAGTTAAACAGTACTATTTTGTGTCCAGATTTTTAAAAGGGTGTGTGTGTTAAAAAATTGCTGAAAATTTTTCTCCAGCATACAAATAGCAGGCCAAACTATAAAGTCTTAAAAAACGAAAATATTTAAAGTGTTATTTTCTTTTTTTCCTGAAAAGACTATGTCAATATAAAACGACCAGAAATTAATTAAAAAAAACTTTTCCACAAAATAAGCTTTTCAAAGAAAAGGAAAGAACTCCATTAAACAAAAAATGAGCAAAAATAAAATCAGATAACCTACCAAGCTCGAAACTACAACAAATCAGTATCGATAAATAAATGAAACCGAAAACGAACAGAAATTACAATAAATAACCGAGTCAAATTCAAAACGAGTAGAAATTAACATAAGTCGGGCGCAAAACCCCTATGCCTTCCCAAGGCCAGAACAAAATTTGCACTTTACTGAAAAAATACAAATGATGTGCATTGTCAGTTTAATATACATATACTGATATTTAGTAATCAAAATGTTAAAATTATTTGATTTATTAAAGTTATAAAAATAAAGACATTTATATTTTTTTTAGTAAAGTGCAAATTTTGTTCTGGCCTTGGGAAGGCATAGGGGTTTTGCGCCCAACTTTTGTTAATTTCTGCTCGTTTTTTAGTTTGACTCGGTTATTTATTGTGATTTCTGTTCGTTTTGGGTTTCATTTATTTATCGATGCTGATTTGTGGTAGTTTCGAGCTTGGTAGATTATTTGATTTTATTTCTGCTCATTTTTTGTTTAATGGAGTTCTTTACTTTTCTTTGAAAAATTTATTTTGTGGAAAAAGTTTTTGAATTAATTGCAATCAAAAACGAACAAAAATTAATTAAGAAAAACTTTCCGAAAAATATGTTTTTCAAAGAAAAGTAAAGGCCATTTTAAACTTAAGCTCAGCAGATACAAATACCTGTTAAAATTCAAACTCAAAGGACCAGAAATTACTATTAAAGAATAAATGAAACCGAAAACGAACAGAAATTAAATAAACAATCATAGGAAAAACGTACAAAAGTAATAACATAGATGAATAAATAGATCTTAAAGCGAGTAATGCTGAGATTGAATATGAAAATCAAGCTTAAAACGAAAAAAAAATATTTTGCCATTGAAGTATAAATGAAACTTAAAACGAACAGAAATTAAATAAACAATCAATGCAAACAAACATACAATAGATATTAATTTAAATGAATTAATAAATCTTAAAACGAGTGAAACTTAAATTGAATATGCAAATCAAGCTTGAAAACGAATAAAAATCACTACAAACAAGAGTTTGGGTATCGCCTCCTTCTCTCACTGTAAAAGTCTAAAACCTACTGCGTCATTGGCGCTTTACTGAAAACTATATTTGTCTTGAACAGTCCTGGAAAGTATACAGAACATCAAAGTGAATATTTGATATATAATGATATTAGTTGTTGAAAGATCAATCATTTCAAGAATTTATTTCACTGTGATTGTATTTTTGTTTTTCAATGCTGTAAGAACTGGAAAATAAAATATTTGTAATATAAGAGTTTGAAACCAAACTCTTGTTTGAAGTGAAACTATATTCGTCTTGAAAAACTTTAGAAAGAACTAATAAATTGCTGAAAGCTCATCCGTTTAAAATTTTTACTATAATTTTAATGTTTATTTTCAATATTAAGTACAAAAGAAATTACTTGTAATAAATTTGGTTTTCAGTAAAGCGCCAATGACGCAGTAGGTTTCAGACTTTTACAGTGAGAGAAGGAGGCGAAAGCCAAACTCTTGCTTGTAGTGATTTTTGTTCGTTTTAAGCTTGATTTGCGTGTTCAATTTAAGTTTCACTCGTTTTAAGATTTATTAATTCATTTACATTAATATCTAAGTATGTTTGTTTGCATTGATTATTCATTTAATTTCTGTTCATTTTAAGTTTCATTTATGCTTCAATAGCAACATATTTTTTTTTCGTTTTAAGCTTGATTTTCATATTCAATTTAACATTACTCGCTTTAAGATCTACTTATTCATTTATGTTATTACTTTTTTGTATGTTTTTTTTTCCTATGATTGTTTATTTAATTTCTGTTCGTTTTCGGTTTCATTTATTCTTTAATAGTAATTTCTGGTCGTTTTTAGTTTGAATTTTAACAGGTATTTTTATCTGCTAAGCTTAAGTTTAAAATAGCCTTTACTTTTCTTTGAAAAACTTACTTTTTCAGAAAGTTTTTTTTTAATTACTCTAGATAAAGTGGCTAAAACTTAGCAACTTGCGTTTTTCGTCTTTTAATTTATTTTATTAAAATCTGATTTTAAATAGAATTATCAGATTACTACCCCATTTTTAGTGTCATTTGACACTTGCAGATGGTAGAATTTATGGAAAGCACGTAGATATGAGCAATAGTTTTTATATAATCTGTGAAGCATCTCTCTAGTATGTTTTGATGTCCCGCTAGCCCCAAAACTTGAGAAATGGCACAAAAGGTGCAATTTTTGGCGCCGCTGGAAAGCACAGATGGTGGAATTTATGAATATCACGTAAATACGACAAATAGTTTTCAAATGGGCCTTTAAAAATCTCTGTCTGGTGTTCTAGTAATGTGCTAGCCCTGAAAATAAGGAAATATATCAGTGCTACCGATGCATGAAAATGATTTCCTAGTTTTTCAAGGTGGGGGACAATAATTCACCTATTCAAGATTTTCGACCATGCTGATTCCAAGAGTTCACTTTTAATTTCGATCTGACGCCATTTTTGAGAGATTTCAGTTTTTTTTCGAAATCACCATGAATTCTTTTCGCAGTACACTTTTACTTTTAAGATTAACCAAATTAATAATTATTATTCCATAATCAGTGTGAAATGGCTATTTTTCGCATTATGCAGTTTTTCTTCAAAACGCGCTTTTCAACTTTTAGTTACTATGGACTTTGGTTCGCTCTTTACTAGGCTGCAGCTACTGTTGCAACCATGATTGGTTCTTTCGTTACCTAATGGACAGTGGTGTCTTAAGGGAGTTAGGCGTGTGGGTGGGGGCAGTTGCCCCTCAATAATTAGGAAAAAAATTATTTGGGCAACACCTGTTTTTTGTTATATCTTATTTTTGAAAATGAAAAGACAACCCAAAGTGCACTTTTTGGGTGCCACACGGCACTTTATGATTGCCTTATTAAGTCAAATTCAAATAAAGCAACTAAATACAAAAATTGCTCTATAAATAAGCCCATGATTAGCTCTCTATGGTTCCATGTGTCTGGCACAGCCTTTCCGTTCCAAAAATTTAGCCCAAATTGCGCTTTTAATGTATCATGTGGCACTGTATGACGGCCTTTTCTAGTGTAATATATAAGAAATTACGATATAAGAAATAGCTTTTATGGGTCCTTAAACAGCCCTCCATGATGTTCCAGTGCTTCAATTGCGACGAAGAAAAATAAGAGGACATGTCACTACTGCTCATGTAAAATAATAATTCTTTCTTGTTGCTCAATGAGGGGGCTGTATTTTCCTATATAACGTTTACAGGAAACTTACTTTACTTTTAATAATGGCAATTTAAAGGGTGTACTTTTTGATTTGCTAGGACGTCATTTTCAAATCACATTCAACTGAATGACGCGATGCCCAGGGCTGTTGGAATAGCGCGTAGTTCAGCTACGAGATTTATGAGTCTTCTATGATGGGTGCTGGAATTGAAGGAAGTGGAAGAGGGACATGCACTTTAATGTTAACGGTAAAGCTGGCAAAAAGCCAAGGTTATTAAACTCACTATAGCCCACCCAAAAGTTTGTTTACGCTGCACTTTTGCCATCTGCAGCAACTCATTGCTGATAGCCTTAGTAAAAGCTGAGTCCACTACTTAATTTATGTTTGTTTGATGCGTTTGCATTGTTTATTTATGTATTCTGTAATGTTTTTGAAGTTAACCTAGTAACGACTTTGTTAAATAGTTACTTTTTACTCGTTATCGCTTGAAGAAAAATATCCTACTGTAGACATAGTGAAGGAACGGGCTATCTTTACGAGGAAGAGCGCATGCAAATGTGGTCCCAAGATCAAAACAGCTGTAGCAGCCAGGATCGGCTGCTTCATATTCTGTAAATTATTGATTTAGAATAAACGGATCCGTAGGCTCAGCGATGTAAGATGGCCAAACTTTCGGTTCCTTAACCAGTTCCGTAAAAAAAAACAGTTTTGTCCAGCTCTCAACTCTGACGTATTTTGTAACATTATTACAAATATTAAATAAAAAACAAGTTTTTTAAACTGAAAGTAAGAAGCGACATTAAAAGTTAAAACGAACAGAAATTATTCCGTATATGGAAGGGGCTCCCCTCCTCAAACGCTTCGCTCTTTACGCTAAAGTTTTTTAGTGTTTTAAAAAATAAAGTTGTGAGACAAAGTCAAACTTTAGCGTAAAGAGCGAGGCGTTGAGCAGGGGACAGCCCCTTTCATATACGGAATAATTTCTGTTCGTTTTAAGTTTTAATGTCGCTCCTTACTTTCAGTTCAAAAAACTTGTTTTTTTTTATTTAATTTCTGAACGTTTTTTAGTTAATGCAGCTTTTATTTTGGCTCACCGTCATTGAATAAGTTTTGCGTAAACAAAATTTGCGTAAAAATTTTACTTTTCTTTTGTTAAATGGATGTCTCTAAATTTGGTTATGACGTAATTTACAAATTAACTTACGTAACTAACTTCTATATTCGTATATTTTTCTTCTGGCAAAAAATACAAAGTTGCAGATTTTTGCAGATATGAGCTTGAAACCTATGTAATAGGGTTTTCTGATGCGCTGAATCTGACGGTATGATTTTCATTAAAATTCTTTCACTCGTAGAGGATGTTTCCCCCCTCTTTAAAAAATCGGGTAAATTTTCTCAGGCTCGTAGCCTTTGATGAGTAATACTAAACTTAATAAAATTTATATATTTAGAATCAGCATTATAAACCCATTCTTTTGATACATTTATTGACATCAAAATTTTGTTTTCAAAAGTTTCGATTACTGTTGAGCCGTATGGCTTCTTTTTTTTATTGTTTTTTTTTTTATTACGTATATGTTTATTACGTATATGAGGGGGTTCTCCCCTTAGTCAATACCACACTCTTTACGTTAAAAGTTAAAAAAAAATTTAATTCACAAACCCCTGAATCACAAAGGCCGTTTAATTAGAATAGATAGCTCATTTGAAAGCACTAAAAAAAACTGTAGCGTAAAGAGCGAGGTATTGACTTGGGGGAGAACCTCCTCATATACGTTATAATTTCTGTTCGTTTTAAGTTCTAATGTTGCTTCTTATTTTCAGTTGAAAAAACTTGTTTTTTTAAATTTAATTTCTGATCGTTTTTTTAAATAATGCTTGGAAATCCGGCGCCCCCTTCATAGGAATGTCCCTTACCCCAAAGAAACATCCTCCACGGAAAGATTCTCCCGAGTAACCCCCTCCTCCAGCCCCCCTCCTCCAGAAAAAAATCCTCCTGAAAATGTCTGTATACTTCCCAATAACCAATAAATAATGCTGGTAAACCCGGCGCCCCCTTCATAGCAATTTCCCTTCCCCCATGAAAACTTCCTTCATGGACATATCCTCTAACATAACAAAAGACCCACCCCCCCCCCACCCCCACTACCAGAAAAAAACCCTCCTGAAAACGTGTGTATACTTCCCAATAACCAATACTATATGTTAACACAGGGTAAAGTAAAGTTCATAACTGTTAGCCCTCCCCCCGGAGATTTTGGGGGAGTCATCCTGAAAGACATATTTATCCTATTTTCGACCATACTGAACAAAATGGCTATCTCAAATTTTGATCGGGTGACTTTGGGAAAAAATGAGCGTGGGAGGGGGCCTAGTTGCCCTCCATTTTTTTTTTCACTTAAAAAGGACGCTATAACTTTTTAATTTCTGTTCCATTGAGCCTCTCCCACGATATTCTAGGACCACTGGGTCGATACGATCATCCCTGGGGAAAAAAAACAACAAAAAAAACAAATAAACACGCATCCGTGATCTTTCTTCTGGCAAAAATGGAAAATTTCACATTTTTGTAGATAGGAGTTTGAAACCTCTACAGTAGGGTTCTCTGATATGCTGAACATGATGGTGTGATTTTCATTAAGGTTCTATAGCTTTTAGGGGGTCTTTCCCCTTTTTTTAAAATCAGCCAAATTTTCTCAGGCGCGTAACTTTTGATGGGTAGAACTAAACTTGATGAAAGTTATATATTTGAAATCAGCATTGAAATCTTATTCTTTTGATGTATTTATTTGTATCAATAACCCGTTTTCTAGAGTTTCGGTTACCATTGAGCCGTGTCGCTCCTTACTTACAGTTCGTTACCGAGAACTGTTTGATAATTTGCGCCAATTTTATTTGGTTATAACATGTTTAATAAAACTAATAAAGGGCAGAGCTCCTTACTTTATTTCTTTGGCTCAAAACCAATTTTTAAAAAGCAAAAGATAGCAGAACAAGAAGAAGAAGGTATTGAAAAGGGATTTTTATTCCCAACTACCTTTTTTTTAGTAGCCCAATAATAGAAAGCGTCAAAAATCTTAACAGTGAATTAAATAAAAAAAAACAAGTGTTTTTAACTGAAAGTAAGGAGCGACATTAAAACTTAAAACGAACAGAAATTATTCCGTATATGAAAGGGGCTGTCCCCTCCTCAACGCCTCGCTCTTCACGCTAAAGTTTGACTCGGTCTCACAACTTTATTTTTTAAAACAATAAAAACTTTAGCGTAAAGAGTGAGGCGTTGAGGAGGGGATAGCCCCTTTCATATACGGAATAATTTCTTTTCGCTTTAAGTTTCAATGTTGCTCCTTACTTTCAGTTAAAAAAACTTGTTTTTTTTATTTAATTTCTGATCGTTTTTTAGTTAATGCAGCTTTTATTTTGGCTTACCGTCACGGAATAAGTAAAACAAAATTTGCATATTAATTTTACTTTTCTAAATGGCTTTCCAATAAACCAAAACCAATACTATACAGAAATACCAATACATAAATTATTCTGTATATGAAAGGGGCTGTCCCCTCCTCAAGGCCTCGCTCTTTACGCTAAATTTTGTTTATTGTTTAAAAAAAAGAGTTGTGAGAAGTCAAACTTTAACGTAAAGAGCGAGGCGTTGAGGAGGGAACAGCCTCTTTCATATACGGGATAATTTCTGTTCGTTTTAAGTTTTTAACGTCGTTCCTTACTTTCAGTTAAAAAAACGTGTTTTTTTTATTTAATTTTTGAACGTTTTTTGAATTAATATAGGTTTTGATTTTGGCTCACCGTACATGAATAATTACAACCAAATTTTCATATTAATTTTACTTTATTAGGTTAAATGGCTTTCTCGAAACTTGTTTAATTTTATTTACGAACATTTTTATTAGCAATAAATATACGTAACTTACGAATTAACTTACGTAACGAACTTCTATATTCATATATTTTCATACGTATATTAGGGGGTTCGCCCCCTAGTCAATACCTTGCTCTTTAAGCTAAATTTCGAATTTTGTTCTTTAAAAATGACCCTTACGAATGTTTTTCTTAGTAATAAATATACGTAACTTACGAAATAACTTACGTAACAAACTTCTATATTCATTTATTTTCATACGTATATTAGGGGGTTCGCCCCCTAGTCAATACCTTGCTCTTTAAGCCAAAGTTCGAACTTTGTTCCGATTCTTTAAAAATGACCCCTTAATCACAAAGGCCGTTAATTAGAATAAATAGCTCTTATGAAAGTACTAAAACATCTTTGGCTTAAAGAGGGAGGTATTGACTAGGGGGTGAACCCCAATCATATACGTAATATTTTCTGTTCGTTTTAAGTTGTGATGTTGCTCCTTACTTTCAGTGGAAAAACTTTTTTTTTATTTGATTTCTGGTCTTTTTTTTTTAAAGAATGCTGGGAAATCTGGCGCCCCCTTCATAGCAATGTCCCTTCCCCCATGAAAGTTCCTTCATGGAAAGATCCTCTCACAAAACCCCCAACCCACCCCCCTCCCCCACTACCAGAAAAAAAATCCCCCTGAAAACGTCTTTATACTTCCAATAACCAATACCATATGTTAACATTGGGTAAAGTTCATAACTTTCAGCCCTCTCCCCGAGGACTTCGGGGAATTAAGTCATCCTTAAATACATAGTTATCATATTTTCGACCATGCTGAGCAAAATGACTATCTCAAAATTTTGATCGGATGACTTTGGGAAAAAAAGTGCGTTGGAGGGGGCCTAGTTGCCCTCCATTTTTTTGGTCACTTAAAAAGGGCACTAGAACTTTTAATTTCCGTTCCAATAAGCCCAACCACGATATTCTAGAAGCACTGGGTCGATACGATCACCCCTGGGGAAAAAAAATAAAAAAAAACAAATAAACACGCATCCGTGATCTTTCTTCTGGCAAAAAAATGCAAAATTCCACATTTTTGTAGATAGGAGCTTGAAACCTCTACAGTAGGGCTCTATGATACGCTGAATATGATGGTGTGATTTTCATTAAGGTTCTATAGCTTTAAGGGGGTCTTTTCCCTTTTTTTGAAAATCAGCCAAATTTTCTCAGGCGCGTAACTTTTGATGGGTAGCACTAAACTTGATGAAAGTTATATATTTGAAATCAGCATTGAAATTTGATTCTTTTGATGTATCTATTGGTATCAAGAACCCGTTTTCTAGAGTTTCGGTTGCCATTGAGCCGGGTCGCTCCTTACTTACAGTTCGTTACCACGAAACTGTTTGAAACAGCTCAACTTTGACCAAATTAATTACAAACGCGATCAATTAATGGTCCAGCCGCGGTTTTGGCTCATATTTGTGATGGCTCCTTTCAAAATTAAATAAAAAAAACAAGTTGTTTTAACTAAAAGTAAGGAGCGACATTGAAACTTAAAACGAACAAAAATTATTCCTTATATGAAAGGGCTCTCTCCTCCTCAATGCCTCGCTCTTTACGCTAAAATTTTATATTGTTTTAAAAAATAGAGTTGTGAGATAGAATCAAACTTTAGCGTAAAGAGTGAGGCATTGAGGAGGGGACAGCCCTTTCATATACGGAATAATTTCTATTACAATATATTTCTAATAATTCCCCCTTTTCGAAAATCCGGTAAATTTTCTCAGGCGCGTAACTTCTGATGGGTAAAACTAAACTTGATGAAACTTATATATTTGAAATCAGCATAAAAATCTAATTCTTTTGATGAATCTATTGCTAAACAAATTCCGTTCCTTACAGTTTCTTATCATAAACTGTTTGAAAGAGTCTTGATTTTCCCTTAGACTAACGGGAGACAATTCGGAACAGAATCATGAGAATTTTCAGACGTCTATAAATACATTTAGGCTTGTGTTTTTCCACAAGTATTTCAACACCCCTTTCCCCACAGATGGTTTTATAGGAGGGGGTTGAGTGGAACTTGCCCCAGGCGCAGAAATTTTAGGGATGCATATTTGAAATAAATGATCAAACATTTATAAAAATTTTGTGGTTTTGATGTTTTATCCTTATTAAAATAAAGTAGAGCTCGTAGTTGGTAGTAAGTTACTTACTTTGTGTAATACTTATATAATGATACTTAATAATTACTGTAAGTATAGGCAAATTGAAGAGGCCAGAACCGACACTGCTTTCCCTTGAAGGATAGCCCAGGCCCATTGACTACCCACGTGGGTACCTTCCCCACAGAATAAAAATGATAGAGCTACGCTTCGCTAATGGATCTCTCAGAAGAAATATTGTGAGGCACAAACAAGTATGCCAAAGGTTACATGAAAATACGAGAAATGGAGGATGATATAAGTCGACCTGCTGAAACACCCGGACAACAGCCTCAGTTAAAATAAAAACGTCAATGACAATCAATATATAAATGCCTCCCACATAGCTGTGCTGGGGACCGGTGGCAAAGCCGCTGGAGTTAAGAGCATTTTGATGTCGGGTATTCAAACGTATTTCTTTGAAAAATGTACATGGTGATCCTTGGGAAAACCAATTTTTGTGACTCATTCTATAAAAAAAAATGTTTTTGATTGAAAGTAAGGAGCAGCATTGAAAATTAAAACAAACAGACATTATTCTGTATACGAGGGAGGCTGTTCATTCATCAATCCTCACTCTTTATGCAAAAGTCTTTGAAGTTCTGGAAAATACTTCTCTTTCAGATTGAACGGCTCTTTATGTTTGAGCAGTCTTTCTTTAGGAATTGTGACAAAACGTCAAGTTTTAACGTAAGAAGCAAGGGTTGAGGAAGAGGGAGTCCCTTCAAATATGCAATAATTTCTGTTCGTTTTGAGTTTTCACATTGCTCCTTACTTTTAGTTGTAAAAAAACTTGTTTTTTTTTTATCTAATTTTCCGATCGTTTTTCAATTCAACCCAGCAAATCCCCCTGTGTGAATATTTCTCCTCCATGGAAAATTAATCCTCCCCCCCCCCCCCCCCCCAAAAAAAAAAAAATCCATTTCCCAGTAACAAATACTGTATATGAACAATGAGCAAATTCCGTAGCTTATGCCCCTTTGCGCAGCTTATAGCTTACAGCTTTTAATGGGCAACATTAAACTCCATATTTTTTTTTATTTAGAATAAGCAACAAAATACTGCTTTTGATGTGATTATTACTATGAAAATTCAATTTTCTTTTAGAGTTACGGTTACAATTGGGCCGAGTCGCTCCTTACTTACAGTTTGTTTCTACGAACTACTTGATTATTTGACTAAAAAAATTGCAATTCTATCAACAAGTTGCCGCTGAGAGACAATAAAAATTTACTGGAATAGTAAGTTTCCTTACCAAATCTAAATGCTGCTAGGAAAACCTGTTGATGGATTATAAGTTGTATCTGAAAATGGCTCCAGTTTAGCAACCCACTCTCCAGAAGAAAACACTCTAAACCTCTGAAAACTAATTCAAAAAATTCTGAAATGCTTACTGATGTCAATCCTTTAAGCGTATCAATAGGCTTTTCCACTCCCTTCCTAATGGTCAAATATATACTCCGAAATATCAGTACACAATGAATTTTCCACCCGCTTACTGGAGTTGTTTTGCACGTGTGCCGTGAAATCAATTTAAATAAAAGAGACGGGATATGGGAAATACAGTGCCTATTTGTAATTTGAGGTAAAGATTTGACCATTCAGGGTTGGGCGGTTGGGGATAAAGTTTAGTGGTATAGCTTAAGGAATGTTAAATGCAAGTTCTTTGGAATCTACTAAGTAGTTTTTCAGAATTTTATACTTTTTTTCTGAAGAGTGAGAATTCTACACTAATACTAATACAAAATATCGAATCCTTTAGGATTTCCAAAAACCTTGCAAATTTCTCTTGTTAAAAAATTACTGAGGAAAATTTAGTTCTTTTTCAAGTAATACTAAATGTACCGAAACCGCAGTTTATTGAATGCATTGATATTAAGGATAACCGTAATTCAAATTGTCTGTTCATTATCCCTTAGGTGTTAGTAAGTAAAAGACAACCTTAGGTATAAGCAGTGTCGTTACTAGCAAAATTTTTTTTTTTTGGGGGGGGGGGGGGAGGCAATTGATTTTACTGACTGGCTGCCCATTTTTACCGACTGTTTTTTGTCAATATAATTAGCATATTGTCCGTTTCGAATACAGTACGTAAAATCACTGCAAAAGTCGTAAAACCGCTGCATTTACCAACCGATATTTAGATTTTTAGATTACACCACATTCTGTTACTATTGAGTAGGCTACTATTGAGTCTATACTCGTTGTATTTACCAACTGAGTCTATACCACGTTCAAATAGTGACTGATATGTTCAAATAGTGACATTGAATGTGGTATAGACTCAGTTGGTAATACAACGAGTATAGTCTCAATAGTACTCAATAGTAACAGAATCTCTAAAAAAAAACTTTTTATATCAATAGATACATAAGAAATCATAAGAAGATCTGTGTTTATTTGTTTTTTGTTTGTTTGTTTTTTGTTCTTTCCAAGAGTGATCGTATCGAATCAACAGTCCTGGAAGATCTGCAGAGGGCTCATTTGTATAGATTAAAAGTTCAGGTGCCCTTTTTAAGTGATCATAAGCATCGGGAGCAGCTAGGAGGGTGGGCAGGGGAAATTTTACGTGAGAAGCACTTTACTTTGACAAATCTTCTGTGGGGGGAGGGTATAGTTTGCCTGTTATTTCAAGCAAATTAATGGTCCTATGTCAATCCTATATTCTTGGTCAACCTTCTTGAGACCATAGGCGGGCGTGCCTTGTTTGCCTCTCATTATTGGCGATCTAACGGTCTTATGTCAGTTTTAAGTTCTTGGTCAACATGCCTGAGACTCTAGGCAGGCATGCCTTTCCAAAAACTAACCTGACAAGTATGTGTCCAATAAAAGAGTCATGCATACTCCTGCCATTTACCCGTGCCCCAGCCATTTAAACATTTGCCTCTCAATTACTTGAACTATCTGAGTTGGCTTTTCTCTGTCTACAATTAGCCATGTCTTGATGCAACCTATACAACCTACTGCAAAATACTTGATAACTTCAATTCAATTAAGTTATCAAGTATTTTGCAATAGGTTGCATAGGTCGCATCAAGACATGGCTAATTGTAGACAGAGAAAAGCCAAGAAAAGAAAAGTCCGTTGATTTTGAATTGAAGTTATCAAGTATTTTGCAGTAGGTTGCATCAAGACATGACTAATTGAAGACAGAGTTCACGTATCCCCTTGTGTCAGTCAGTGTTTCAACTTATCTTTTCAAACAATCTGTAGAATCTTGACAATTTTTGGGAGAAAAATCGGGAGATGGCTCTCAGGATTCGGGATGAGAAAATCGGGAGATGGATCTCAGGATTTGGTAGAATTTTCAGTTTTTGTATTTTTTGTATTGAGTTTTTGGAGGTGTTCGAGCGATTTGAGCATAAAGTACCACATTCTAAATATTTGGAGTGCAGATTTACTGGAGCCAGCTGCAATTCCGGAAAGAAAATTCGGCAATCAACGTTGTCAAACATGACAAAAGGAAGCAGCTAGATGCTTGAAATCTATTTAGTTTTGAAACTAAGTGCAGTTATATTTCATTCAGACTCTAAAGCTGTTAAATTAAGACATTTTTCTTCATCGACCCTTACTTTTTCTGGCCCTTTCAGATTCCACACGACAGCCCACTAAGTTCAGGACTGGGACAGAAAATCCTGACGAATTATCGACACTAGGCCTTTGACCATTGAGTCTGAGTTAAGTGGATAATTTTTTTTTACCACCATCCCCAGAGGTATTCATAAATGATAATGTGTCTATCGCATGACTTTTTAGCTGTGCTGGTAACTCAGCTGTGCTGGGATACGCTACTACTCCTTTTTGCCTCTTTCTGAGGGGTGCTGGTCAACCGTCAGTGTGTCTGCTGTAACTCCGTCTCATTTCATTTCAAGTTTCGTCTGAATTGTGGACGTCAAAGTTACTGTTACCAAATGATTCCTTCTGCCTGTCTTTACTTCTTGAGTAAGCTGAACAGTCTTTCTGAAGCTACGTTCGAAAATGGCAAAGAAAACAAGTATTGCACAAACTTTGCTAAGTTTGGTTTCCACGGTGGTCCCTCGCGCTCAAAGCCGATTTCCAGTAATCCACGGCTGTCAGAGTCACTGTTTTATCATCATTGGCACTATCGGAATGTTCCCGCCATTCTTTGTCAATCGTACTTTTCGACTTTTTGTAGTCGTTTTCATCCTTTCTTCGCAATTTTATGTTTTATAATACACTGACAGGCCCTGGCAGACTATATTCGTCACTGTCTGCTTACCCAGTCTTTCTTTATCAGTAAAATTCTTATGCGGCATATTTTTCAGGAATGGGACTAACTTGTCAAACAGCAAAAATCGTAATTGTTTTCAAAATGCAGCAATTTTTCGTCTCTGTTTCTTGTGTTGGATCATTTGAAGCAAATCCCTTCGGTTCTACAGAGCAACTGCAGACAAATTCTAGTTTTTGTCATATTTCTTAAAACTTGTAGTAGTTCTTGATCTTTTTGAACCTAATGAATCAGCTGGACCCACATAGTGCTAGTTCCCATTTTCTTGGTGCAAGCCAACAACTGTGATTAGTTTATGAATTGAAAATAATTAGTTAATTACAAACCTTGAAGGTGTTTAAATGATCAAAACAGAAAACCAATGCAACCACTGTGGAATGGATAATGGGCAATGTTCATACCTATGCCAATAAATTAAAGTCGCAGTGCCTCAATTGCCTGGGACGTTAGAAATAATTCCTAAAAGACCACAGGCAACGAACAGGTAAAAAAAGAAGAAAAGAATGACCAAAAAGTAAAATGTTCAGGGGATTAAGTTTTCTGGAGATTTTCGGGAGATTCGGTATCTTCTTTTTTTGTCGGGAGATTGGTTAGGAATTTGGTAGATCTCCCGAAAAATCGGGAGAAGTGGAAACACTGGTGTCAGTGCTCTTCCTCATTTGGCGTAGATTTCTTGAAAGAAAACCTCATTCATAATGCAACCCTCAAGCTGTCATTCACGGCTGCGCGGATGTTAGAAAACTTGAGAGACAAGGATACAATTTCTCAGTTGGAACATCTATTCAGTTCAAAGTGCTTAGAATGAAAAAGAAATGGTTACTTGATTAATTCAAAATGTTTCCAATTGGATACTTACACACACACCCAAAAGAGGACTTTATCCCAAAATGCAGCATCAGACCGGTACTGTTTTAGGTAATGTCTCAGTTGGTTGCTATCTGTTTTGTAGTAACTTTAGGGTACTTTTCAATTAGCTGGTACCCACGCGATATATTGTATAGGGAAGATGCTACAGGAAACTAGTCAAATGGGCATTTGTAAATAGAGAATTGGATCGCAAACCTTGGTTTGTAATTGCGTTTACAATATTTAAACTATTGTTTTTTGGGGTATAGGGGGAAAAAAGGTACTTGGGCTAGGTTAGGTACTTTACCCCCACCCCACTAATGTGCAAATATATAGTTTCTAAACTATGTATTTGCCAGTATATAATTTGTTCCTAAACTATGATATTTTCATCATATTTTGTTTTATTTCATTAGCATTAATCAAACTTGACCTCTCGCGTGGGTACCAGCTAATTAAAAAAAAAAAAATTAGTTTGTTTAAGTTGACTTGAGCATAAAGTTGAATATTCAATCGGCTAAGATTTATTTCTTAATTCAAACAAGTATGTGGTTGTCGGTTGTTTTAAGTTTGAACTACTAAAAAACTTTATTTCTGCCCGTCTTATGTGTAATATGGTTCTTTATTATCTTTGATAGACTTCGTTTTCAGATTGTCTTATTAAGATTAATTTTCGTTTAATGAGTTGCGCTTCGCTCGATGGACAATCTGCCCTTCCGGAACTTGCAATTTTGGTACTTACATCACTCAAAAATATTCACTATCGAGTTTTTTTTTTTTTGTAAATTTGTATTTGTGCACTTAAGGGTAAAAGAGGAACAAAATAATTTTATGCAACTAAATAAAATAACAGCCATTGGATACATAAATATGTATATATATATATATATATATATTTTCTTACCAAGACTTAACTCTTAAATTTAGTTTAATGCTTCATACTATTTCATAGTATAAATTTATTTTCCAAACATACTAACAACTTTAAACACAAAATGTTTTTTTTCTTGTTTCCTGAGAAATGTTTTATATCATATCTCATCATTTTTCTGTGCATTTTTAGGCTATTTTTCTTCGGGTTGGTACCCCTTGAACCAATTTTGTGTGGGGTGCCACCCCCTTTTCTCTAAACCGATTTAAGCCATGCCTCACCTAAGCATTTCTAAAAGCCTGATTTTTAGTTTTGTTATTCAAAATTTTACATGTAAGTCACTCGAAGGAAGCTTAAAAGGCCATTAACTGTGTATTTTTTTCGGGTCGTCCTCTAGGCATATTTTATGATAATCAAAATATTGTCTGTATAAAAGACCTTTTATATAATGCATAATGCTATTCACAATTATCATGCATTTTTTTTTATCTTCAAATTAGTATGAGTACCAAGTCAGGCGCATGAAGAATTTTATTTTGCGGATTAAGGCTCTAAAGTATAGTCAGTCAAAGGGTGCACGTCCTGCCCATGACCCACCAAAAATTTCCAAGCCCCGCCGGCGGGGCTTGTACAACACGTTGGGAATCACGATTCTAGAGGCAATGAGATTGGATATGAATTTAGTGTCCAAAAGTACTATGTCAAGCTTGAAAAAAACTTGAGGCGCCGCTATAAAATCCAAATTTACCAGGCACGTCTGAGGGGCGGATCCAGGATTTTTCTTAGGGGGGGGGCGCAAAATAGGTTGATCTGATAAAAATAGTATGATTAGGAGCAAGTTTAATTAACGCAAACTTGCGTTAATTAAATAAATTACTCTACTTTAGACTACGTTAGAGCGGGGGGTGCGCCCCCTGGATCCGCCACTGCCACGTCTATAAGAATCCATTTTGGGATCTAGAAGGGGATAAACTGTGAATTATGGATGAGCAATTCAAAAAATAAATATAAATTAACCCACCTCCCTTCGAAATATTGTTTTAATTAGTAAATAGGTTTTAAAACGGAAGTAAGAAGTTTAGCCCTCCTAAAGCACAAAAAATAGGTCTCCAACTCGTAGATTGGTTACAAAAATTCATATTAAGAAAACTTAACCCCTCCCACCCTAAAAAAAAATCTTTTTGATAAGTCCCCTGAACGACAATTTTGTTAGTAACGAAAAAAAAAAATACATATAGGGCTTCGTCAGCCCCGTAAGAAGAAATTTCTTTTGGGAACAAGTTAATTTATTTAGAGGGGGGCTGAGTGAAGGAGCTTCGTAAGAAATTCTGAAACAGAAGGATTACACGGAAACTGAAAGAATTTTTGTAGACATTTACGAAAATCTAAAAAATACACAGGAACTCTTAGCCGTTCCTAAGGTGTTGCAGTTATGTTTCTTTTGAAAACTGGATGCACATAATGTCATTTGGCCTAGTTTTTTTCGACACATCCTGGATCCAACATTTCCCCGTTTCCCAATGATAAGCTATTATAGGATACAACTCTTTCCCGGGGACTTAAGAGGGCATGGAATCCTCGTAAGTAGAGTCATAGACCTTTTTACTAATTTGAACAATATGCCTTTTTCAAAATTTTGATCATTGTTGAGGGGATGGGATCTATAGTGGGCAAGTGGCTGGTTTCCCTGTGATCAATCTTTAATATCATGCTCAACATACCCTGAAAGTTTCAACTTAATACCCATCAGACGTTCCTTAGATATTGATGACACGTCCTTTTGACAATCAGTATGCACAAAGTGTGTTTTGATTTTGTTCGATGTCCCCCCTCAACATTCCCTAAAAGTTTCACCTTAATACCTTATGAATTTTTGGAGACCCAGGTTCAAAAATACCCTCTTTCCCCAATGAAGAACCATACAAGTACACATTGTACTTGTATAATAATGTACACAATAGCAACACATACAACACAAGGCCAGCACAATAGCAGGCCCTGGGCCCTCATCCCAGGGGGGGGGCCCTGGGATGGGATGAATTAAAATAGACTAACCTAAAATATATAATATACAATTACTTAACATTTACAATTTGGAGCTAGCTTCATGAAACCACCTCACAAATGTAACTGGATTAAACATTTTAAAATAGCAAATTATGCTACTTAAATAGATCATTTGCTCATGAGCATAGTTACTTAACTTTTAGTGTTTTGAACAAAATAGCTATCTCAAAATTTGATGTAATGTGTCTGTAATGTGGACACCTAATAAAAGCGTCGAAAGGGGGCTGGAGGCCCCCTCTTAAGAGTGGGTTGGAGGGGCAATATCCTCTTGTGAATGAGAAAAAATGAGGAACAACTCACCAGATTTTTAATTACTGACATATGGCAAAACATCATTACTTACCTTAATTTCTTATATTTTTCTTGCAAATTTCCAGACATTTCCTAAATTCGGTCATATTATTTTCTAATTTTATTTTTCGTTAAACTGAAATGTTCGTTGAAACATCATGGCAAAAAAATTACAAAATTTACAAGTTTACAAGGTTTTCCCAGCTACTATTTTGTGGAGTTTACACAAATTGATGATGAAACATTTGAAGATGACGGGCCAAATCAGTCAAAAACTTTAGTGAGATTTCTCGTGCTCGAATCCCGGACGTTTTTTTTCTAATTTGAGAAACCTTTGAAATACATTACTCTTCCTATGCTTTTACAAGTGCGTCAATACACCCTAAATACAGAGTAAGTGTGTGTGTGTGTGGGGGGGGGGGGGGCATAATTAGTTTTGAGATGGGGATATTATCATATTTCCAATTTAGAATTTGATAGTCTTGTTTCACTTGAGTTTATCTTGTCGCTATCTTCAGATTCTATATAAAAATGAAATAGATTAAAAAAAATACACAAAAAGAAAGTATGCCGTAATTAAAAATCAGTGTGCAAGCGTTAACAGGTCTCTGCAACGGCGTTCCCGGCAAGCGAGGCGCCCCCCCTGACGAGGGTTTCGAGAAGTAAGCAAGGCAACCATACTGCATCGTTCCTGGCAGGCTTCGCGACTTCGAATATGGCGACAAATCCGAAAAATCTACAAGCCATATCCTTGGGAAAACAAACTACAGTCATAAAACAAGCAAAATGAAGAATAACTGTTGGTTGTTGGAACGTCAGATCTGTTTAACAAGAAGCTACGCAAGCTCTCCTTGTCCATGAGATGGAAAAGTACAGTATTGACATATTATGCGTTTCTGAGACCAGAATCTCCGGTTCTGGTTGAACAGTTATTACAGCGCCTGAAATGTTACAACAGTTCCGCTTTTTCTACTCTGGAAAATACGATAGCTCGGGACTCCATGGTGTTGGTTTAATCATGAACCAAAGAACCAGAAACGCATTTCTTGAATGGGATCCTGTTTCTCTCCAACTGGCTAGGCTTAGGCTTAAAGGAAGCCCAGCAAACGTATCCATTCTCTCCGCCTACGCCCCTACTCGTGAGGCCACAGTTACCGCTATGGATGAATTCTATTGGGAATTGCAACAACTGTCTTCCTCTGTGGCTGCGCGAGACTACCTGACTATTGAAGGGGACTTCAACGCGAGATTGGGTCTATCCGATACCCCCACGCAAGTCCTTGAAAAGTTTGGACTGGGGCATAGATGTAAAAATGGGCACAGGCTGGTAAACTATACTTTGATGAATCATCTTGTTGTCACCAACACCATATTTCATCACAAGCCAAGCCATCTACTGATCTGGCATTCCAGCGACGGTGTTACTAAGGCCCAAATTGACTTCATTCTCGTCCGTCAACGTTGGAAAAGGTCAGTAATAGACTCCACTCTTATAACGGTGCAGACTCAGGCTCAAAATAAGGGTTCGATCACAAGCTAGTGCTTGCAAAAATCCTACTTCGTCTTGCATCTCGGAGAAGGAATAAACCGAGAGCCCGAATCGACATTGGTAAGCTGCAAGATAAAGAAGTTCACCCAACTCTAAACATGGAGCTAACAAATTGTTTTGATGCCCTAAACTTGAATGAAAAGGAAAATTGTGACCCTGAGCAAAGATTGGAGACCTTCAAAACAGTGACGAGAGGGAACACTGGAGCGACCCTAGGCCGAACAAAAGTCAAACGAAACAGCATTGGATTACCACCAGAACCCTGTCAATAGTCAAAGAGCGCAGGAAAAAGATCAATGGCCCTAAAAATATCACAAAACAGCTGTGAAGACAGGTCAAGCTCTCTGTTCGTCTAGACTGCCGTGAAATGTGGGAAGAGATTGCTTCATCTGTAGAAAAAGTAGCACGCGCTCATGACACTCACAAACTCTACCAGGTTTTTAAGGAATCAACTGGTAAGAAAGCTGCTGTGTCTGAAATTGTCAGAGACAGATCAGGAAAAGTCATTAGCTGTCAGGAAGAGTGTTTGATCAGATGGAAAGATCACTTTCAAAGACTATTTAATCAATCCCCGTCATCAATTCCTGGTTGTTTCCCCCATTGTGTTGAAAAAAAACTTACAATATTGAGCTGGCCGTCCCAACAAGAGGGGAATACTCAAAGCGATTAAGGCCCAGAAGAACAACAAAGCCCCAGGCCAAGATTGTATCCCCCCAGAAATATAAAAAGTGTGCCCTGAGATCACAGCGGAGCATCTCCATGGTATCTTTGAGGAAGTAAGGAGGACCAACAACACTTTCCCGAAGGATTATAAGACGTCAGTTATTCTCCCTTTTTACAAGAAAGCTGATAAAACTGAGTGCAAAAATTACCGGGGAATAATTGTAAATGACATTGCGGTAAAATTTTTTGGATAATCCCCCATAACCGCTTCAAGGGGGCAGGGGAGAAAAGAACCCGTAAAAATCAATCCAATTTCCGTCCTGGTAAAAGCTACACTGACAATATTTTTGCACTCCGCCTCATTATCCAACAGTTCAAATGGTATAGTTTGTCCCTGATTCTGATATTTCTGGACTTCGTTTCCGCCTTCGGCTCGATCACGCGCCAAAAATGCTGGAAAATTTTAGACAATGATGGAATGTCCCTGAAATTTTTTGAACTGCATAAAAGCATGCTACAAGGGTTCTATGAGCCGAGTTCGAGTTCACGGAGAAGAGACTGAAGAATTCCCGGTTGAGTTTGGAGTAAAACAAGGCCGCGTCCTGTCTCCGACTCTGTTTAACTACTGTACTGATTGGGTGCTTGAAAATAAACTCTCATCCAGGAATTCAGATTTGATAGAACCTTTCAATTGGAGACTTCGAATGCGGTGATGATGTCGGAGTCCTCTCGGACTCAGAGAAGCATAAACTACGCTCGATGAGGTAGTTACCTGGGCATATCGCATTGGCTTGAAATTCAGTACAGGGAAGACAAATTCTATGGCAATAAATGACACTGAACCTATTTTGTTAATTGTAAATCAAGCACAGTTGGATCAGGTCGACAGCTCCTCATATCTTGGCTCCCAGATCAGAAGTGCCATTTCAGCCAAACCTTAGGGTGGGCAAGCAATCAACATGGGCCCCGAAGTAGGCTTGTATAAAAAAAAATGCCTCAAGCTTTATCCCAAAAAAAACTGCCTTCCATGGGAGTTACCGTAAAAATTAAGGAAATTGTCTCAATTTCTTTGCCTTTCCTTCTTTCGATCTTATGCCATAGGTTCGAAAAAGACCAGATATCTGAAGAAAGCGGAAACAGAATGTGCAATGTTAAAAAAAACAGCCGTTTGGAAATCCACTACTTTTCCGAACCTGTAACTTGACGAAAGCCGAACCTCTGTAAAAACTCACGCTTTGACTAAAGTATATTCTGTAGCCGAATTCTTCAGCTCGATGCTTGCAGTAAATACTTTAGTCCAAGTCAGAGTCACGCTCTAGCTATGACAATGCAAAACTTTGCTCGATCAAGTATATTTATAAAATGAAAAATACAATAAAATATTTTGAAACAGATCAGTGAACACTCAAGGCAACAAGGGAACCGTCGTGGTTTTATCTTCGCAAAGTCGTCAACAAGCTGGTCGAAATCCAAGTTTTTGACTAAATCCTTCTATACAAGGATCAAAAGCAGGTGACTAAGACGGTCGTCTCCTGTGGTTGAGCACAGATAGTACTTCACTATTTCCAGCCCAGAAAAAAAGCGTTCATTGCTGCCTGTCCTGACAGAAAGTGTGGCAGTAATATGAAGAACTTTAAAAATTTCTGAATAGGCCACTAGAAGTGTCTGGATATTATCGATAACATCCATGAAGTTTTACGGTTTTGCCTCCTCCTCGATCAAAACCGCTTGGGAATACCAGCTTGGGCCTCAAGAAGAATCCGGTCAATGTCCATTTCAGAATAAAGTTCAGAGAATTGCTTGAGGAGCCCTGTATCCATGAACTTGGTAGAGCTGGGGTCCAAAGCTGCCAGTGTACTGAGCACTGAAAGGTTTACTGTAAACCGTCTGTTGAATTCCGCAATCAGACGATTTACAGTCTCCAGGTATTCTCTTTTCATTTCTTCTGCTAGAGTTCGCTGAGCCTTCGAGGTAGCTGACACCTTCGCTATCAGCTACCTCGTTGGCTGCAGACAGTACAGCCATAATAGATTCATATCGGAGTCTTATCGTCAATGCTGATCGATACCAGTATGAACATCTTGTCGCAGCACTGCTTTCTAATTCTAGGACTGGCAGTTGAGTAGCCCTTTGGGACTTGACAAAAAGCTGATGTCTTGTGTTGCTGATGGAAATGAACGTGTACAGATTTTGGACTAACGAAAAAAAATGACACAAAAGTTCCAACACCTTCAAAGCAGTTTGCAACGACCAGATTTAGTTTATGCGCATGGCAATGAATTTATATTGCTGTGGCGCTTTCACTCTCAGTCGCGTTTGAACACCAAAGAAGGGCCCACTCGTCACGCTTGCTCTGTCGTAGCACTGAGAAACACAACAGTTCCAGTCGAGACCAAGTTTCGCCACTGTGTCGTGAAGGAAGCTGGCTAAACTTTCAGCATCCAGGCTTCTCATATGGTAGCATTCTATTGGTCTTTCTCGTACTTTTCCGTCGTCAAATTACCTCAGAAGAATGGCGAGCTGTTCTTTTTTTTTTTAATTATCTTTTGTCTCGTCGACAAGAACAGCAAAGTTTAGTTTTTTTACGTGCGGCATTGCTACCATTTTTTCTTACTAATTGTGTTAAATTGTTATGAAGACATGCTATGGCGTCTAGGCTTTTTTCTATCTCGTATTTGAGCGGAAAACTGCACCTCGAACTTTGTGGAAGATGAATTTTCTTATACGTAACACCAAAGTATAACAAAATGTCAAGATTCGGTGTGTTCCACCCCTCGCAAGATAGTGACATTGGTATTTTCGAATCAGCTTGGTCGATTTGGGGGGGGGTTGGCTAATTTTTGTCCCGGCCCCATTCCGCCGTGGTATGTTTCACATTTTCAACTCCTGGCACCCGGACTTGTAGCAGTTTCCGCTTTCGGTGCAGCAGTTCAGGGAAAATAGTGCTAGAACTCCTACACGGTGTGACAATTTGATCTTTATCTACCCATAAAGACAATAATATAAATTTTGGGCTTAATGGAATAGCAACCCAAATCGCAAAAAGCCTTTGCAGTAGTCCTTGAATGAATGATTCGGACGTCATGACAGATCACAAATAAGCTAAAGGCGCGTTCAATTTGCTGTAGATTCAGTTACGTCCTGCTCTGTTGTGGGCTTATTTGCTTTCTTTCTGTGACGTTCTCCCATAGAGCTTGAAGAACTACTGATAATGTGACCGCCAAACAGATTCATAATTTTGGACCAAATGGCAAAACGTGAAGCGTGGCTACAGCAAATCGAATGCGGCTTTATATCACCAGTGGGCATTGTAGCAAATCGATTGCGGCTTAATATTGCCAGTCAGCATTGTAACAGTAGCCTACCCAGCCAGAAATGAGATGACTGCCGACTTTGCCAGAAAACACCATATAAACTAGTTTAACACCATATAAACTACCCACCGCGGTTCAGAATAGTAACTTTGGTCCACCAGATCCCGAAAAAAAAGAAACAACTTAATAAAACACAAATACTGTAGGTTACTTACTTGCCGAGCCCGTTCACTTGGCTTTTGCTTCTTAATCCATCCGTTCAGAGAAATTTGATTTTCTGCTTCTTTCTCCTTCTTCAATACTGCAAATTTACGATTTGGAGCTCCTGGCAAACTCATGAATTCTCAATGGCTCTTCAGCTGACATAGTAAACTGTTAAACTGGGCGAATAATACATGGATTATATATGGATGGCCTTACGTTTTTAAACAAATTCATTCATTTAAACTGATCTCTATATCCGAAAATTAGCTGTTTAAATTAGCTTGGTCAGAAACTGATATGTCACTTCAACCCTTGCACGACCTAGTTGCACTAATGGCGTTATCATATTTAATCTCACTATTATCCAAGTGCACGCATTGCCTTTTGGTCAGCTGATCTTCCCCTTTAAGACAGTGTTCTCTAAAAGTTTCAACTTACTACCCAAATCAATTCTTGAGGTACGTCCTTGTGATAATATCTATACACAAATTGTCTTTTTATTTAGTTAAAATTTACCCTCAATATTCTCTCAAACTTTCACCTCCATAGGCTTAGTCTTAATAGCACTAGCATCACAGTAGTTGTGGTGGTAATAGGAGAAGTAATAGCAGTATTAGTGTTGTATTAGTGGTAGTAGTAACCAGGGGCATCCTGAGGCTCATTTTATTAGGGGGGGGGGGGATCTTCGTAAATTTTATCGAATCGCTACCTGATTTATGCCAAATTTTCTGCAGAAATCAAGAATTTTGCTAAATTTCGGCCGATTTTGTAAAATTTCTACCGAATACCCAAAAATTTAGGGGGGTGGCGTGCGGCTAAACGCCCCTCCCCCCCCCCTTGGGACGCCCCTGGTAGTAACAGCAGTAGTAGCAGTATCAGTAACAGTAGTAACATGTGCATTTCACCGTTCAGTCTTTGCAATTAACTGACCAAATAGTTTCTCGTATCAGCAATATGAATACACATAGTATATTTTGATTTATTCAATTCTCCCCTCATCATTTCCTCAGATGCTTATTTTCAATATCCTCAGCCATGGTAGTAATTGTTACAAAAGTAGAAGTTTTAGTGGCAGTAGTATTAATAATAGTTTTGGTAGTAGTAGCAGTATTTTTAGTTGTAGCAGTAGCAGTAGCGTAGAAATATTGCCTTTTCGTCAATTGATCATCTCGCTTATCATTTGCTGAAAGTTTTAAATTAATATATTTTAATAGTTACAATTTTTGACAGTCTTTATGCACGTAACTTGTAATGATTTAGTTTAACTCTCAATACTCTCTAAAAGGCTTACATGAATGTCAACCAGGACTGAGTCCTGGTTGAACATCCTTGAAGTAATGATATTAGGGCTGTTTTAAAACTTTTTTTAAACAGTTTTAATGATTGAATTTTAATGTAAGTTTCTTTTATAGTGTTTTTATTCTCTTCGTCTGTTTTGCTGAGGACGGCCCTTGGATATAGGGTCGAAATATTCATTTAAAGTTGCGTTCCACTGTCTTGAATAAAAATTTCACTGTTGTTCTACTTATTTGTTTATGATGGAAAGGCAGTGTGGTCTTCGTCGCTATTTGCATATAGTTTCCAAAATATTAGTTGACCATTTATGGTTTGGTGTCTGATGGTATGAGCTGTTAGTATGAGGATACAATGGAACTGGCTTGAAATTTGCTACTTTACAAAAATGCGTCAAAAATGATAGAGAAATGGATCCGAAAGGATGTCGAAAAAAAATTGATTTCCAAAAAAAACTAAGGCTGTATCTAAAATAAATATTCACATTAGAATACATATAAAGCATAAAGTGTTACATATATTGTAATAAGAAACACTCAATTTTGTATATATCACTGCTTTCTTTTTTTTCTTTTTTTTGTTAAGTGAGATGCTAATTTCTTTTAATTACTTTTCTCTCTTTTTATTTTAAACATAATATGCCGCTTAAATAGAATTCACTATATTTACATTGATATTGAAAATGACTTATGTTATATTTGACATAACTTAGTTGTTTAAAACACAAACAACAAGTATGTACCCATACAATTTATTTAGTCACTGCGATATTTGTTCTTTTTATAACTTTTAAATAAGTCCGTCAAGACTTTTATCTGATAAGTCTTAACTGCAATAAAAATATTTACAAAAAAAAAAATCAACTCCAAAAAATATATTGAGAACCGTGATTAGCCTCTATATAAGGGCTTGGCAATAGTTCATATAACATGACTTTGCTATTAAATTTACTTATTTACATTTTTTTTTACGATAACAATTCCATATTTAGTAAAGGTTTTCAAAATACCTTTATTACAATTTGTATTTTTTCTCACAAACATTTGTTACCACTATGTACATTTCCCATATACGACTATATATTTATTTTTCCCTTTTTTTGAATCGTTGTTTTCAACTTTTATTTGGTTCTATTTCGAAAAAAAAACTATGTCAGTAACGGTTTTTGGCTTGCTCTATTCGGTTTGTTTATGCCTACTATTTAGCTTTCTAATTATTTTTGAATTTCAGGTACTTGAGACAGTTTACTAACATTTTCGCCTGTAATCTCTTTTTTTCAGCTTCAGTGTCCTTTTGGGACAAGGCTCCGTTTACAGCTTTGATTTGATAAGCTCAAAATTTAGCTATTCGTCTTTTTACCTGTTGTGACACTATCAATGGACTTGTGCTTGCACTCTAAGGTTTGCTTACCACAAGTTTCTTCCAGTAGCACCATAGAACATATCCAGGTTCTCTCGTCTGACTACTAATGCTGAAAGAACTTTTATGAGCCTGCACACAGCAATTAATTAGTTATACTAAAGCCACACTTTTTTATTTGAGGCCACAGTTTTTTTTTTCTTGGGCTATTTTGTTATTCAACAAAGTGGCCCTTCTGCAGAAAATATACCTTGCCTTCATGGCGCACGGTAATGTATTTTTAGACATACAAGTGATAATGAGAGTATTTTCACTTTAACTTCCCAACTTTTAGTGGTCTTGCCTTAAGTTTTAACGTCAACTTAGGTCCTTTAGGCTATTAATGTGCCTTCTTTTAATTGTTCATGCCATGCTAGCCATTTATCTGGAAACAACTCCCACATAAGAGAGCATAATTTTTCCTGTCTACATTGAGCATATCTCCAAAATTTCTATTAATCTCGGCCAGAGTTTTTCTTAACGATGGCCCAGGTTTAGTTATATCTTTTTTTGTAGAAGAATTATCGGTTTCACATTCTGTTAGCTCGGGTCTAGTAGATAGCATTTGTTCCAAAAGTCATTTTTGTGTTAAGACTGTAAGCGAGTCAGTGCATGAAAATCAGACAATTCTTGGGTTTCTTCCATTTTCTTCTTCTTTGGATTTAACCTTTGGTTTATTATCTCTTAAACCAGTAGGTTGTTTTTAGGCTCTTCTCTATCGTTTACATCACTAGTATCCTCTGAGCATTGAGCTTTTCAATTTTTTCTCTTGTTTTTTGTGGAAAGTTTGTAGCCAAGACTGGGCTAAATGTTTCTTCCCCTTTTTCCCAACTGTTGTGTTAGTGATAACAATTCCATATTTAGTAAAGGTTTTCAAAATACCTTTATAACAATATATATTTTCTCACAAACATTTGTTACCACTATGTACATTTCCCATATACGACTATATATTTGTTTTTTTTTTTCTTTTTTTGAATCGTTGTTTTCAACTTTTATTTGGTTCTATTTCGAAAAAAAACAAACTGTGTCAGTAACGGTTTTGGCTTACTCTATTCGGTTTGTTTATGCCTACTATTTAGCTTTCTAATTATTTTTGAATTTCAGGTACTTGAGACAGTTTACTAACATTTTCGCCTGTAATCTCTTTTTTTCAGCTTTAGTGTCCTTTTGGGACAAGGCCCCGTTTACAGCTTTGATTTGATAAGCTCAAAATTTAGCTATTCGTCTTTTTACCTGTTGTGACACTATCAATGGACTTGTGCTTGCACTCTAAGGTTTGCTTACCACAAGTTTCTTCCAGTAGCACCATAGAACATATCCAGGTTCTCTCGTCTGACTACTAATGCTGAAATAACTTTTATGAGCCTGCACACAGCAATTAATTAGTTATAGTATAGCCACACTTTTTGATTTGAGGCCACAGTTTTTTTTTTCTTGGGCTATTTTGTTATCCAACAAAGTGGCCCTTCTGCAGAAAATATACCTTGCCTTCATGGCGCACGGTAATTTATTTTTAGACATACAAGTGATAATGAGTATTTTCACTTTAACTTCCCACTTTTAGTGGTCTTGCCTTAAGTTTTAACGTCAACTTAGGTCCTTAGGCTATTAATGTGCCTTCTTTTAATTGTTCATGCCATGCTAGCCATTTATCCGGAAACAACTCCCACATAAGAGAGCATAATTTTTCCTGTCTGCATTGAGCATATCTCCAATATTTCTATTAATCTCGGCCAGAGTTTTTCTTAACGATGGCCCAGGTTTAGTTATATCTTTTTTTGTAGAAGAATTATCGGTTTCACATTCTGTTAGCTCGCGTCTAGTAGATAGCGTTTTGTTCCAAAAGTCATTTTTGTGTTAAGACTGTAAGCGAGTCTAGTGTATGAAAATCAGACAATTCTTGGGTTTCTTCCATTTTCTTCTTCGTTTGATTTAACCTTTGGTTTATTATCTCTTAAACCAGTAGGTTGTTTTTTAGGCTCTTCTCTATCGTTTCCATCACTAGTATCTTCTGAGAATTGAACTTTTTTCTCTTGTTTGTTGTGGAAAGTTTGTAGCCAAGACTGGGCTAAATGTTTCTTCCACTTTTCCCAACTGTTGTGGTCGTTAGAAAGGTCATAGAATTCATATGGCCTTCTGATTAAACTGGTGCAATTGTTTCATCTATTTCTTCGTCTGAAGAAATGGGCTCTGATTTCCATGGTTTTGAGAGAAATCTTTTTTCATTCTATTATGGCGTACAATTTCTTCCTTTTCATTATACTGATGTTTTAGAACATAGGTTAAGTTATTTGGTAGAATTTTTACAATCCTGTAGGGCCGGTCCCATTTCGGTTTTAACTTTTCTGTCCCTTCTAGATTGGTTTTGCATACATAGACCAAGTCTCCTAAGCAATGGTTAGTCTTATTTTTGCTTTTTCTGTCATATTTTTCTTTTTGTTCTGTCTTCGCATCTTCCAAATTGTCTTTAACCTGTTCCATAGCTTTTTTCATTCGCATGACCATTTCTTGTTTATATTTGTCTATATTGTAATATATTCTGTCATTTTGTATTTCATCCATACAAATTCTGGGATCTCTTAGATATTGTACAAAAATGGCGTTTCTTTTAAAGAACATGAAAAGCCGTATTCAGTGGAGAAACTACGAATGGTATGTGGTCGTCCCAATTCTCATGTTCCTCCCTTGAGTCTATCCCCAGCATGTAAGCTAATTCCCTATGTTTGTGTTCAACTTTTTCATTAGCTGACGCCATGTAAGAGGAGGTAAACCACCGCTTTATTCCCAAATATTCCATAATTTCGTCTAATAATTGGGCTCTAAAAACATGGCCCATTGTCACTAAGTAAAATTCTAGGGAAAATCTCGTGTTCCAGAAATAGCCGGTTGACTAAAACTTTCGCAATGGTTTTTGTCTTTTCGTCTTTAATTGGAAAAGCGCATAAATATTGGTTGAAATGGTCAACTATGGTTAGTACACCCCCTGTTTCCTTTCCTGGAAACTGGTAAACTTCCTCCTGACCCCCAAATGTCTATAGACATTATTTATCCTACCCCTGAAGGGTTGGGGTTTTTGACCCAATTCGGCTCTAGGGGTCTATGGTGGCGACTTTTGTTTGGCACACTCTGGGCAGCCGTGTATGAAAGTTTTTACTTTTGAGTAAATTATTGGAAAATAAGAATTTCCTTTTATCCTTCCAATAGTTTTGGCTTCTCCCATTTGACAGCCACTAGTTGCGTGTGCCATCTGTAGAATTTCTCCTTCCAGTGATTTTGGAATTACTGGAATAATTCTTATCAAAAGATTTTTACTTTCATCCATATCAAATTTTTTTAAGTCCTCCAAAAAAGGTTTGAAGTGTTCCTTTTAATAAAAAGGATTTCATGGCTAAAAAAAATCATCTTTATCTTGATTATTAGAAATATTTCAATTAGATAGTATTTCCACCCTTCCAGTTCGTCTTGGATGGTTGTTATCAAATTTCCTTCCGTCTCTGGATTTCCTGACAAATAGTCTGGTAAAATGTTTGTACGGCCCTTCATATATATTGGGGTATATGAATATGCTTACAGACGTAGTATCCATCGTGTCAGCCGCGCTTAAGTATTCTACATCGTATGTAGCCAAATTAGTGACTTTTAGTCTACGCGTTAAATGAATTTTTTTTTCCAAGCAAAAATTGACGAAAATATTCAGTAAAAACTACAACTGCTAGGCATTCTCTTTCGAACGTTGAATACTTTTTTTCTGCCTCTGTCAGCAACCTGCTGGCGTATTGGACTATTGATTCTACTCCTTTAGAATTTATGTTTAATAATATAGCCCAAATCCGTACCCCGAACCATCTGTTTGTAAACAAAAGTTTTGTGACCAATCTGGTAGTTTAAGTATTGGCGCCTGCCTGTAATAATTGCCTGTTTGTTTCATTCAGCGCTTGTATTGCGTCCTTTGGACATTCGAGTTTTCCTGATTTTTTCAAAAGGTTTGTCAAAGGTTGTGCTATTGTTGCATAATTTTTAATATATCGTCGGAAATAACTTAACAAACCAAAAACTGATCTGCAGCTTTTTTGATCTTTCGATGGGTGCAATTTTTCTATGACCGTAAATTTTTCTGGATTTTGGGAAATAGAACCTTGGTTTATCAGATGTCCAAGAAAAACTAGTCTTGATGCTACTATTTTTAGCTTTTCTGGTTTTAATTTTAAGCCTGCTTTTTAAATTTTTACAGTATTTTTCTAAGTCCAACTAAATGGTCTTCCAGGTTTTCAGTAAACAAAATTACATCATCTAAGTTAGCCAAGGTATCTTTTTCCTTTCTGGTTCGTTATCTTTTAACACCAGATTTATTAGTTGACTAAAACAATTTGGACTAAATGATAAGCCAAAAGGCACACGTTCAAATATAAACGTTCTTCCATCATCTAAGATTAATGTTGCCTTGTGCTTTGTTTCTGGATCTAAGGCTATTTGCCAATATACTGCTATTAGGTCAAAAATCGTGTAGTATTTTGAACCTCCCAGCGAATCTAATATCGTATCAATTCCTGGTGATTTCATAACATCTTTTACCGTGACTGCATTTAGCGCTCTAAAATCTATGCATAATCTCCAGGTATTGTCTTTTTTTTCTGACTATTACTAGTGGAAAACACCAATCGTTAACACTCTCTTTAATTATACCCTGTTCTTCCATTTCTTTTCTTTGGTCGTCCAGCCATGGTTTTAAATGATGAGGTGTTTTATACCGTGATTTTTTATTTGGAGGGCCCTGTGTTGGTAACTTGTGCGTGATTAAGTGAGTTAATCCGTAATCCACTTCGTGTCTTGCGAATGTCCATCTAAACAACTTCTCTACGATCTACCTTTAGCCCTCTAACATACCCACTCGGTACGCCTCATTAGTTCAGTCATAGCCTAAGGCATGCTACCAAAGTTAAATTACCTTAGGACCAGAGTTTATCTCCCCTATAAAGGGAGAATAAAGGCATCTACGACTACAACCCCCAAATACCATAAATAAACACTTCACAACAACTGGTGGCAGCGGTGGGATTCACAACATGGTTTGAGGAGACTAAATAAGGTTGAAAAATAAAAAAAAATCGAAATGACCGTATTAGAAGGGGAAAGTAAATGCACTTTTCTTTTAGTGGCACTCGAATCAGCAAAACTTCGAGCAGCTTTGCTCGAACTTTGGCTATTAGAAATAGATTTGTATCCCCTCAAAGATTTGGGTACAATAGATAAAATGGAAAAAAGGGTCGATCAAGAATTGTAAAATAGAAAAAATATACAGTATCTATTTTTTAGCAAGTGTATAATTAGTAGTTTTCTTAGTGTTAGTAATAAATACAATGTAATAGTGCCGTATGTACTAAATGATAAAGTATTTGTACCGCGAATTAAAAGAATGAAATAAAAGATAATACGTAAAGAAAAAAAATCTAGCTGGACCAATGAAACGTTGGTAGAAACAGAAGAATTTTAGGCATAATAGTAGCAAATAGGGTCCTAATTCAGCCTTACTACAGGTACAGGCTATAGACTTATTGTTCAAGGTTAACACTGCTACAAATTTAGCAAAGGAAGCACATAAATTGTGGTCCGAACAATTATAGGTTAGAAGCTGCCATTTCCGAGTGTTTTAGGAGTAGAGATGCTTTGAAAATATGGCATTTTACGACGTAATAAGCAATAGAATTACCTTTGTTAAAGCTAACAAATACTAGGTTAGTTATGTAGTTTCATAAGCAAAGGGAAGGAAAAGATATATAAATATATAATTAAATTACTTGAGGAAAGGGAGGGAAAAAAAACGAGAAAAGTAACCTATAAGTAAGAAAACAAATGTGGAAGCTTAGCAAAAGTCACCGAAGGAAGCAAAAAAAAGAGTTGTTACCCAGCTCTGATGGGAACTCTGCATAAGGCGAGAAATTCGGTGAAAGAAACCGTTAATCACAGAAAATGGAGGCATGGGGATAGGTCTTAAAAAGGGTCTCCTTTACCTACACAGATGACCTTCATCTGAGTAATGGTGTTAGAAAAAGTTCAAATTCTGAATTAGCCGCACAAAATGCGTCCGAAGAGAGTTCTAATTTGAATTTTAAGCCATGGCTGCTTTCGAGCCATGTGGATGTAAAGCTACCAGTGTATGAAAACTGTTATGCTTGTTTACACAGAATATAAGCCACATTAGGACAAATAGAGAAGGCAATGCATCCTTTTGGGATAGCTAATATTGATAATTCTGGTCCGCTCTTACGGTTACTCAATGACGAATCATCCTAAAGTCTAGTCTGATTATAAATCAGTAAAGTTTAGTCGAATATCATGTAGAGTGTATATCAGATAAAACACGGTCTGATAGTTGAAATCAAATAGAGTGAAGCCAATAGTCTCTTATATTCAAATTAGCCTACAAGTAGATTGTATCCAGGAACTAAATAGAAATAATATTACGGAAACAATTACACAGGACGTTACAGTTTATATTACAATAATTAACGTTCAAATTCCTAACTTTATACGGGTTAAGGTAAACTTAATAAACGCCATTTATTTAGAATCAGCATTAAAAGACAATTCTTTTGATATGTATATTTAAAAAAACTTTTTTGGGGTTTTTGAAAAAAAAATGAAGAAGGTTAGTTACTGAAATAGGGTCATTGGAAGCTAGCAAATTTGGAGTTGAGCTCAATCACTGCTGGTCTCTCGTTGTTAAGTGCATGCAATGCATCTACTGACCTTTGACTCTCTGAGGTGACACTTTCAGTCGAATTTGAAAAAAAATATTTTGAAGAAATTTAAAAATAATTATAGTGGGAAAGGCAGCGAGAGTTTACATGAATCGCGACATGTACAAGCTAGCTGTAATCTTATTATAATTAGTTATAGTCTAATATAGTATTTTTTTATTAATTACAAATGGTAAAAAAAAAAAAAACAAATTTTAAAGAAGCGCTATAAAGGTTTAAGCAAAACTTATAATAAGCTTAGAAAGCAAAAAGAGTGCTAGGTAAAGGAAACGAAAAGCGATATAAAATAAATTATAACCTAAAAACTTACCAGGAGGTAAAAGCCAATGACAAAATCCATTAAAAATAAGCCAAAAAAAATTAACCCCATCGTCACAAGAAAACCACAATAATAGTTCAAGGTAATAATTTTAACTCTAGCGATGTATTGGATCTGAGAAAACTAACTGGCAGAGGAGAATCCTAGTTTAAACAATTGGTTTTCACCTGTGCCAACCCAAACACCCAAATCCCAATCCGTTGAACCCTAACACAAACTAAACAGTATCCACTTTTTCTTTGAAAATAAAATATAGCTTTACACAACAAAAGAAAACTCGCAGTAATGAACACTGAACAGAAATTCATTCTTGTAAGTTCTCCCAGATTCAAGCTTATCAATAAACCACAGATAAGGAGCACCGAATTCAAAGTTATTTAGCCTTGCAACGGAAGTATTGTCTCTCTTTCTTTGGCAAATAAAATAGTAATTAAAGCTGGGATAAAATTGGCAACCAGTATATAGTAAAAATTGCATTTTAAGGAAGAAATAAGAACTAGCAAATGCGGGGCAAAAACTTAATTAAAAGTGTTCAAAAAAAAAATTAGCTGAAAAACTACAGTACTTTTCTAACACAAAAACTTTCGGAAGAAAAAATTTAAATAATTTCAAAAAATTCAGGTTGTAAAAATTAGACACCCCCCCCACCTCTTAGAAATATGGAGATAATGAATTTGATCATAAAGTGCAATCAGCATAAAAACTTGTTAAGGTTATTGAAAAAGAACATGAAATATATAAATATAGGCTTTAAAAAAAAGAAAAAAGACCTATTTTACTGAAAAAGCGGAAAAAGACTTCAAAGAAAATGACTAACATGGCATGAAAAAAAAGGCACATAATATCCATAAGGACTTAATTTGAAGTTGAAACCTAAGACAAGACCACTAAAAGTGGGGAAGTTAAAGTGAAAATAGTCATTGTCACTTGTATGTCAAAAAAACTGAATTACTGTGTGCCATGAAGGCCAGGTATTTTCTGCAGAAGGGCCACTTTTTCTGATGAAAGAATAGCCCAAGAGAAAATTGTAGCCACAAACTATTAAATAATTAATTATTGTGTGTGCAGGTTCATCATAGTCCTTTTAGCGGTAGCTGATGACAAAGAGGACCTGGAAACGTTATAAGGAGCTACCAGAAGGCAGCCCTGGTAAGCAAACCTTCAGAGTACAGACGAAGTCATTTGATAATGGCATAAGAGGCATAAGGTGAACAGCAAAACTTTTTAGCTTATCAGATATAAGCTGTAAATAAAACCTTAAACCAAAAAGACATTAAAGCTGAAAAAAAAAGAGAGATTACAGACAAAAACGTTATAAAACTGTCTCAAGTACCTAGAAATTCGAAAAGAATTGAAAAGCTTAAAAGTCTGAATAAACAAACAGGCTTATAAGCTAATGACAGTTAATGACACAAGTGGATTCGAAATAGAACCAAAGTTTTAAAACAAAATGTATATAGTCGTATATGGGAAAAGTTATATGGTTGTAACAAATGTAATTGAGAAAATATCTACTGTTATAAATATATTCGAAAACCTTTTAGAAACAGAGAATTATATTTAAAAAAAAAATTATTATAGAAATGTAAATAGAAAAGTTATGTTATATGAAATATTGCCAAGCCCTTATATAGAGGCTAATCACAGTTATTAGTTATAGTGCATAAATCTATTTGTTGGAGTTGCTTTTGTTTTGTAAATATTTTAATTGCAGTTAGGACTTATCATATAAAAGTCTTGACGGACTTAATTAAAACTTGTAAAAAGAACAAATATTGCAGTGATTAAATAAATTATTAGGGTATATAATTGTTTATTTGTTTTTAACAATTAAGTATCAGCATAACTTCGGTTAATATATATATATATATATATTTATATATATATATATATATATATAACCTAAACTATCCTATAAAAATAGTGAATTAAATGTTTAGTATTTGTGTTTTTTTTTATGTTTACATCATTCAAGAAGCATCCTACATTAATACTTCATAAGCAATTAACAAAATAATAATTGGAATTAATTCCAATGCTTATCTATACCGTGTATTATTTTTTTAATGCTTCAAGTTTTAAACAGTAGTTAAATATCCTATCTAGTTTTGCGAATTAAAAAAAAAAAAAAAAACTTATGTAAACTATTACACAATGCTTGTATATATATATATATATACTATGTTCTTATCAACTTTAAAGTTTTAACTAGTGATTTAATGTTATATGTAAATGTTTGACCTCGAGTCAACGTATTAATAATTTTTATTGTGAAATAATCAGTTTAGTATTAAGTTTGAAATAATCCAGAAAGAAACATAATGTTTCGATTGAAGCGGGATATTATTTTTGGAGTAATTAAAAAAAAGTGGAGAAAGTAATTAAAAGTAATTAACTTTCGAATGCATTGATATATACGAAAATTGAGTGTTTCATTCTACTATATATGTAAAAATATATGCTTTATATGTATACTAATGTGAATATTTATTTTTACAGCCTTAGCTAAATTTTTTTTAGAAATCAAATTTTTCATAACATCCTTTTGGATCCAGTTCTCAATCATTTCTTTGACGCATTTTTGGAAAGTAGCAAATTTCAAAGCCAGTTCAATTATATCCAGAATCATCTTATACCATCAGAAACCAAACCATACTTGATCAACGGATATTTAGAAACTACAGACTTTACTACAAAATCATCAAAAGTGAGATAAAATCATAACTTAATTTAGGCCTAGACATTGTGCTACATAGCCCAAATGGCTTAAGCTATTGAAATATGTGAAATTGCTTTGTGCTGGAAAAATATGTCAAAATTTTAAAAATCAATAATGTTATATGTAATTTATCCAAGGTAATTCTAAAACGAAAAATAAACGGTAGATCAACCACATCACACAGATAAATTAAATTATTAAGGGGAATTAAATTTAAACTTGAATAATTCATAAAATTGTCTAATATAACTTGAAATCTAATTTAAGCAAAACCACTAACATTATGTTTAAGCCGCTGGGGGTCAAGTTAAAACAGAAGATGCATATGAAAAGAGTAAACGAGTAATTGTCAGTCCTAGAGACAGAGAAAAAGAGAAACAAGGATGAATTTCAAATTGAAATCCTTCGACAAAAAAAAAGAACAGGGCCTATATTAGACCAGAAACATAACCCTAAGGAAACCCATTGAGAGTAGATGCACATAAGGACCCCAAAGATGGCAGCATAATAGCTGTAAACGAAATTAAGTTGTTTTAAAAGTAAAATACTGAGAATTGGGACAATTCTTCTTTGAATGGGGGAGTATTGTGGTAAAGCTTTCTAATTTAGTTAATTATTAATTTAGTAAAAATACATAAGACGCAAATATGAAGTTTTTAAATACCACTTTTTATTAACATAAGGAACATATCCTGCCAAGTTCTGTTTAACGGGAAATTGAGAAATTACCACTTCCTAGTGATTACGTGGGAAGGTGTGGTTGATAAAAATGTATAAAAGATACATTTTATCGGAAGGGGGGATTCTGATACTAACTTTATGCCGGACTGACCTCTGGTCCGTTGTTTTTAGAAATACCTTGGAACTTTGTCGAATCGTTGTAAGTGTCTGTATCTTATTATATATTATTGTAGCTTTTGAGACTTGTGGTCTATTTGGGGCAGCCAGTCCCAGTAGCATATCTATATCTGTAATTACTATGTGTAAATTGAATAAAAGTATTGTGTTTTAGACAATCTTTCTACGATCTACCTTTAGCCCTCTAACATACCCAGTCGGTACGCCTCATTAGTTCGGTCATAGCCTAAGGCACGCTACCAAAGTTAAATTACCTTAGGGCCAGAGTTTATCTCCCCTATAAACGGAGAATAAAGGCATCTACGACTACAACCCCCAAATACCATAAATAAACACTTCACAACATTTGTTCTTGGCTAGTGAAATTTAGGCTTAATTCTGGGCTGCTTAGCGATTTTATTTCTGAATTTGAAATCTTTTCCAACGACCCAAGCTCTATTTGGGTCAGGTTTACTTTGTTATTACTTAGATTTGATAATTTTAAATATGTGATACCTTCTTCAATTTTATTAACTTGATTTTCCATGAAAATTATAGGGTAGTCTTCGAGGATGTATCCTCTATCATGGCATCCATTTTTTAATACTTCCTTCTTTTGTATTTAATGTCGCTAGCACTTGAGCTGTTCTTACACTTCTATTGTGATTTTCCCGTTTATTTTTGTTATAATCCGAATCGTCTCTCTCTTTTTCGGTTGTTACGCAAATTTGCCTATTAGTTTCATTTGGCTGGCTTATGGTTATTGTATCAGTTAGGGGTTCCCATGCGATCCCATATTTCCTTAAAGCATCTACTCCTAGAATGCAAGGAAATGGTAGCTGCTTACATATTTTCACCGTTACTGTTATTTCTTTATCCCCTGTTTCTGAATTTTAATGGACATTCCCCAAAAATTGTCAGCTAATGACCTGTTACAGATGTCAGGGTATTCTGGTATCTGCTTACGCGATTTGGGACACTAGCAGGAAACCTCTTACAAACTTCCTCTTGAATTAATAATTTGGACGCACCCGTATCAAGTAAACACGGTAAATTTTGGAAATACTCGATTTTAAAAACAACGCAAAATCGGTAGATTATTATTATTTGCATTTGTATCACAACACTCTAAACTATAAAGGGATTTTTGTAAGGATTCAGCTCTGTCGACCCTTACAGGCTGGTTTCTCCGTTTAAATGCCCACTATTTGACCAAAAGTTTCTGGGGTTATCCAGTTTTCTTCAACGTTTTTATTTTGACCCTGGGTGTTGTTAAACCGTGTGCTTTTTAGGCTTAAATTCAGAAAAAATTATTAAGGGTTTGACAAGTCCCCTTTACTCCTTTTACGAAGTTTCTGTTTCCTTTATGTTCATTCTTTTTACCCATATAAGAGCGTCCCGCTTTTTGCTTAGCTCCAGATTGACCTATAGACGAAAGATACTGTAAATAATTTGTACCATAACTGATCCCAGTGCCAAAACTGGGATTTGAAATTTATTTCTTTGGTTTCAGCAGTCTTGGATAAAAAAAAAAACAAAAATACGAAAAAGCTTAAAATTATATAGTAAGAAACAATGGTGTTTTCTTTGTCTCGTTATGGTCTACATAAGAAAGTTAGTTTTTTCTTTCTTGTTTCTTAGCACTGAGGATGACTTGATGGGTCCTTCCCGAAATATCCGCATTTTCTTTACGTTCCACTTCTTTTCCCTGGCTAAAAAATTACCCCCATTTCTCATTTTTTCAATTATTTTTTATACTTTTCTTTTTATCTGTAAAATGTCAGTACATTTCAAACAGTTCGTGGTAACGAACTGTAAGTAAGGAGCGACCCGGCTCAATAGTAACTGAAACTCTAAAAAACGGAATTTTGATACCAATAGATGCATCAGAAGAATCAAATTTTTATACTGATTTCAAATATATAAGTTTCATCAAGTTAGTCTTACCCATCCAATGTTTAACGCCTGAGAAAATTTGACTTATTTTCGAATAAAGGAGGAAACAACCCTAAAAGTCAGAACTCTAATGAAAATCACACCATCAGATTCAGCGTATCAGAGAACACTACTATAGAAGTTTCAAGCTCCTATCTGCAAAAATGTGGAATTTTGTATTTTTTACCGGAAGAAAGATCACGGATGCGTGATTATTTTTATTTTATTTTTTTTCCCAGGGGTGATCGTATCGATTCAGCAGTCCTAGAATATCGTGAGATGGCTCATTCGAAAGGAAATTAAAAGTTTTAGTGCCCTTTTTAAATGACTAAAAAAATTGGAGGGCAACTTGGCCCCCTCCCACGCTAATTTTTTTCCTGAAGTCACCCAATCAAAATTTTGAGATAGCTATTTTTGTTGAGCATAGTCGAAAATTTAATTAATATGTCTTTGAGGATGACTTAATCCCCCACAGTTCCCGGGGGAAGGGCTGCAAGTTATAAACTTTGGCTATTGTTTACATATAGCATTGGTTATTGGAAAGTCTACAGGTGTTTTCAGGAGGAATTTTTTCTAGTGGGGGGTCGGGGTCAGAGTAAGGGTTATGGGGGAGGATCTTTCCATGAAGGATATTTCCTTGGGGGAAGGAAGATTTCCATGAAGGGGGCGTCAGATTTCCCAGCATTATTTAAAAAACGATCAGAAATTAAATAAAAAAACAAGTTTTTTTTTCAACTTAAAATAAGGAGCAACATTAAAACTTAAAACGAACGGAAATTATTACGTATATGCGAGGGTTCGCCCCCTAGTCAATACCTTGCTCTTTACGCTAAAGTTTTTTAGTACTTTCCAAAGAGCTATCTATTCTAATTAACCGGCATTTGTGATTCAGGGGTTATTGATTCAAATAAAATTCGAATCTTAGCGTAGAGAGCGAGGTATTGGCTTGGGAGCGAACTCCCTAATATACGCAATATAAACATACGAATATAAAAATTCGTTACGTAAGTTTAATCGTAAGTTACGTCAGAAAAAAATTTCGAGGAAGCCATCAGCCAAAAAAGGAAAATTAATAAGCAAATTTCGTTTTAATTATTCATGTACAGTGAGCCAAAATCAAAGCTGCATTAATTCAAAAACGTTCAGAAATTGACTAAAAAACAAGTTTTTTCCAACTGAAAGTAAGGAGCGACATTAAAACTTAAAACGAATATAAATTATTCCGTATATGAAAGGGGCTGTCCCCTCCTCAACGCCTCGCGCTTTACGCTAAAGTTTGACTCTTTCTCAAAAAATTATTTTTTAAAACAATAAAAAATTTAGCGTAAAGAGCGAGGCGTTGAAGAGGAGACAGGCCCTTTCATATACGGAATAATTTCTGTTCGTTTTAAGTTTTAATGTCGCTCCTTACTTTAAGTTAAAAAAAACTTGTTTTTTGTAGTTAATCAAAGACAAGAAGATGTGCCACAGTTACTACAGGCTACAGACTACCTTTACCACCGACATGGCTTTCGTCTTTGGTACAGGTAGTCTTTTGGTACAACGCGTCTATTTGGCAATGTGGATTATTCGGCAACAAACTAAGATTTAAATGTTTGAATGATAATCCAGTAAAATCCGCTGACATTTGGTCTACATCTTAATTAAAATCTCAACTGCATGTACGTATCTAAAGTCTTTAACTATTTACACTAAGCATTCTTGAGACACCTAAATATATGTTTAAAAATAGGTCATTCAACTCATGTCAATGACAAAATTGCAGTTTAGTTAGCTAACTTTTAATTATCTCAGAAACTTGTTTAGCTCAGTCTGAGAGAATTTAACTCTACCAATTACATAGGCTGGTATTCCATTCTAAGTTAAGGTCAATCAGGGGTAGATATAGGCTTGTGTTTGTGCAGGGGTGAGCACAAGTGAAAATTGGGCTTCCCCAATTGTGTTTTTTGCCTCTCCACTTCTGTAGGATATTAAGTGAAAGTTTTGAAATTTGGATAGGTTAGTAAGCTCAAAGCCCTCATACCCCCCAGATAAGCATAATTGGTCTAGTTTTCTGTTCTGAACATTTTCCCTGGCAAGCCTAGCCTACTTCTAAGACATAGCTTAGGCTAAAATATTTTGTAAAGACAGAATTGGGTAAATTTATACAGTTCATGTTATTGACTTACAAATAAAGTAGCCTAGCTAAGCATACTCAGTGCCTTTTTTCATGCTCCTTTACAAATAGCCTAGCCTATGATAATCATTTTTGTCACAAGTAAGTTTTACCCCCACCCCTATATATACCAATTCAGGGTATATATTTGCACATTATGGGGGGGGTATACAATTTATTTCTGATGCAACTAAGAGGTAAGTTTAAAACTTTACCCCCACCCTCCTAATGTACAAAAAATGTGTTCACTTTCTTCCTTGCCAAATTTTGAAAAAAGGAAAAATTGACCAAATAATTACATGTTGGCCACTTTTCAGGGACACATGCCAAACAAACAGGTCTAGAAGTATCACTATTAGTTTTATTATTTTTGCTATTATCAGAGTATTATCTGTCCAAATATCAGAGTTACTTTTCTGACAGTGCACCCCCTTCCCCTGATGGTCCCAGATATAGCCATTATAATATATTTCTGTATTATTAAATCTTGTGGTACATCATAGGTTCTCTGCTCAAACAGGTTTTGTTGTTTCAACTGGATGAAATTCAATCTTGCCTGAGTAAATTTCTATAGAACATAGATAAATATTAGTGGAAAAAATTTAACAAGTTAATAAACAATGAAAGGTAACAGGATAATCTGATTAAGATACACATGTTGTGTATTGTGAGGCAAGAATTTTTTTGTTTTATTTTAGTTTTTTATTTGTTTCTAGGGCTATATTTGGCACCATCTAGGGGGGGGGAGTGGTATGAATTGTCATAAAGCAACCATGCTATTGGAAAATAACATAGTCTAAAATAAGGAATCTTGTGGCTCTGCTTTCTATGGAAAAGGGGATGTTTCCGAGTGCACTTAAAATAGCTAAAGTTGTACTGTTGCACAAAGGTAGAGTCAAAACTGACATATCTAATTGGAGACCAATATCAATTCTCCCAATTTATTCAAAAATTTATGAGAAGATTGTTCATCACAGCTTTATGAGTATCTGATGAAAAATGGTGTTTTACACAATGGTCAATTTGGCTTCCGGAAAGGACATTTGACAACGCAGGCAGTCCAGCATCTTCTGGAAAATATTCTCTCAGCACTTCAGAATGGCAAGCAGTGCATGGGCATTTTTATTGATTTTAGAACGGCTCTCGACACTGTTGATTTTAAGATTTTATTGGAAAGGCTGTATTATTTAGGCATAAAGGGTAGTGTTTTAAATTGGTTGGAATTGTATTTAAGTGAAAGGAAGCTACAAGTGACTTTGAGTAACAAATCTTCTCAGCTGTTTCCCATAAAGTGTGGTGTTCCACAGGGCTCAGTTCTTGGTCCTCTCCTGTACCTGATATTCATAGACACAATGAGATTCTAAATTCCCGGAGCTTCAGTTTCTTCATTTGCTGACAACACAGCTTTAGTGATTGCAGCAAAGTTGCTGCAAGAGCTCTTGTTCAAGGCAAATAAGGCGCTTGATGGCCTACATGAATTTGTTTGTGCTAGCCTACTTAGCGTCAATGCATCAAAAACTAATTTTATGATGTTTACAAGGACTGGTTCTGCTCCCATGCTCCTTGGTGTCATTATTTACAATGGCCTACTGCTCTCACAAGTCAAAGAGATCTGATAACTGGGATTAATCCTGGATCGAAACTTGAGTTGGAGAAAACACTGCAACATCATAGCATGCAAGCTGGCTTGAGGCCTTGGAGTTCTGAACCGTTTTTCAAAATTTTTTACCTTTGAAAATTCTGCTTTTATTGTATTTTTCATTTATAGCGCCTTATATAAATTATGGTTGTTTGATTTGGGCGAGTAATTTTAGTTGTAATTTTAGAAGAGTTCAAGTTCTGCAGAATAAGAGTATAAGGTTGATTGGAAGGTATGATTGTGGTATTGATAGCCCTGAATCACTTTTTCGAAAGTTTAAAATTTTAAAGGTTGGTGAAATAAGGGATTATCAAATTGAAGTATTTGTATTTCAGTGTTTGAATGGTCTTGCACTGGATTTTTTTATGAATATTTTTAAGCCTAATTCGTTTTATCACAATTATTCGACTAGAAGTGCGAATAGTCTTGCATCTGAGCCACAGAACACAACAAGAGTGAGTCAAGTGACCAGACACATGGCCTGTCAGTTTGGAATTCGTTCCCAGATTCTGTTTGTTAAGCTGAAAGTGTGCTGCAACTTAAAACCCGTATTAAAAATTCATTTCTTTTCAGGAATTTGGTAGTGTTTAAAGGTTTGAGAGAAGGTTTTTTTTTTTTTTTTTGTAGATATTTTATTTTTATTTTTTTATATTTTGTGCCATTATAGATTTATCATTAATTTCAGTTGTTATTATTGTTATCCCCTTTTTTCATTTTATTTGGTGTGTTTGAATTGGCATGCATGATATCCAACCAGTCACTTTTTCAAGCATCTTCTTGCTTTAGTGCAACTTGTTGTCACATTGAGTTATTTTTTTTTGTTAATAAAAATGTATGAACCTGAAACCTGATAAATTTCTTGAAATCCACTCCCACTTTCCTTGACTCTATCCCACCCAAAATGCTTGTGAAGCATGTTAAACTCCTTGGTGTATCATTTCAAATAATCTTAAATGGGACATGCATGTTTCAAATATTGTTAAACAAGCAAATGTTTCTCTATCTATGTTAAAACTTTTAAACAAATTTAATTGCCCTAAGGTGTATTCCCTCTGTGTTTATTTATCAGGCTGCTATTAGAATATGCATGTCCAATCTGGCGTTTGCATCTTTCAAGCAAACTTAGCAACAAAATAGAGTTGGTCCAAAAGTGTTTGCTCAGGGTCATCTACAAAGCAAGCAAAATTCCATACTCCTTCCTCCATAAATCCAAACGTATTACCACTTTAAAAGACAGAGAGAACAAATTTGCTTGCGTTTTGCTAAATCCGCAATATCTAATCCTTGTACTGAGGACAGCTTTCCCAATTTACATGACCCCATTAGACCCCGACTCCCCCGCTTAGCTTCTTTGGCAATTCCAATGTATTCACCAGTCCATACAGTTGCTGAGAGGTTCTGGAAAAGTTTTATCCCCTCTATTCTGGAGCGCCTAAATAATTCCTGAACTATGTCCTGCACCAAAATTAACTCATCTATCCCTTATTTTAGTTGTTGGTGTATGCTCACAATAATCATGCATCATTTTTTTCTCATTATCTATGGTCTCTTACTTTGCCCTTTTGTGATATTTATTTATTCTATATTTCATTTTTGACATTTAATTTTAAATCCTTTGACCTTTAATTGTAATCCTTTCTTTAATTGTAAATATTTATTTTTGACAGTTAATTTGGCTTGGTTTTAAGTGTGTTTTTTTTTAATTTTATGGTATTGGACTTTGAATAGGAAGTTGGCAATGTTTTTCATCTTGCCTATGATTTTGTTTTATCTCCCACCCTTTCTGTTTCTATTTTTGCCATTATTTGCACAAAGTTCATTTAGTTCTTGGACTTGGATTTTTTTTTTGCATTAAATTTTTATTGACCATTTTTATGCTTGATTGGTTTTTCTTTTCTTGCTGTATTATTTTTTTTTTTTTTGCTTTTTCTGTTATTTTTGATATATGAAGCGAATTTGGCTCTATTAGAGCTAGTGATAGCCTTTTGAAAATAAATATTATCTTATAACTTCAGATAGTTATCTCTGGCATGAACTATAATACGCACTTCAACTCAGAAATTGTATGCTCTGGCTTAATTACTAGCAAAAACAATCCTTGTTGGCCCCAGGCAAGAATTATCTGCAGCTTTCCAAAATGTGATGCAATGTTTTTTCAATTCAGCCTAATGTTTACACTTTCACTAGAAACCATGGAGGTTAGACCCTTACCACTTTTTAGCAATAAGCATCAGCAGACAACAGCAAAAAAAAAAAAAAAAAACAAATGAAAGAGAGAGAGAACAGTTTATTACACAACTGTCATAGCTCTTGGCTAATTTACAGTTGCAAAAACATTACATGTTGAACATAGACATAAAAAAAAAAGAAAAGAAACAGCACAACATTACATGTTAAACAAAGACATAGATAAACCATACAACATTACATGTAAACATTGACGTAAGAAATGGCACAAATGAATTACAATATTGGTATGTTTGTGCATGTATAGGTGTCAGTTTGTGTATTTGTCTGTTTTTTTTTCTGTTTGGTGGGGCATCTGCGGGGAGAACATCATGGTGGGTTTGGGTTTGACAGCAATGCTTTCCCAAATCCCATGATGAGATTGCTCAGTCTTTGCTCAAGGCACTGGATTTCAAGTTTATTGAGTGCTACTTGGTAGGGAATATCACTACATCCCAGGATAATCCTAACTGCCCTTTTTTGCACTGACTCTAGGTTGTGCCTTAGGTGAGCAGTATGTAGTATGAAGGGCCCCACACTGACATGCATGCTCCAACACTGGCCGCACATAGCAAAGGTAGGCGCAAAGGAGACTTTTGACATCATCACAACCGAAACGACGCATTTTAGACAGTGTTTTGAAGTGAAGTGTTACACTTCCTAATTACACTGTCAATATTTGCGACAAAATTCCCAGTATTTTCACTTCAGACACAACAGGAAAGGGGACTTCAGGGGGGGGAGGGTAAAGTCTCTTTTTAGGGGGTTCAGCCAGAATATTTTTGACTTGATAGCATTAATGGTTATATTGGATTCGTTACATTGGAAATTTAGTTTATTGAAAATGTCACTAGCAAACAGCGCTACAGGAGTATTACCTTCAAGTAGATAAGCAAGCATGAGAGATAAGTCATCCACAAATTTATACCTTTCTTCTGAAAACCAAGTATTGCTCCCACAACACAATGAAGAATGAACCCTCTACAATAAAATTAGGAACGGGGGGGGGGGGAATTAATTGATTTTTTGAAAAGTGAATAGATTGTTTGGTGCTGTTAACGTGTGTCCACGTGTGTAACGTGTGTTGTGATGCATTGGGTTTGACCTTGACTTGGCAATAAGGGACCCAGAGATCAAACCTTGCTGTAGCAAAACGCTGCAGGGCCGACGCAGAGACATTATTAGTCAAGAGGCGTCATTAGTGTGATTACTTTTTATTACTGTTAAAGTGATTCCAGACCCAAACACCAGGGTTTTGGCACATTTTGGATGGTGTGAAAATATCCTTCATTTTTTGGATGAATCTCTTGGAACTCATGCAAGATACCTTCTTCACTCCCTGTGCATGAATCTGTGTGAAACTTCTTTTTTTTTTACGTACGGTAATCTAAATATTGTGTTTCTTTTCCAGTCTTAATTCAACTAACCAAGACTTTACTCTGGATCTTGGACAAACAAGTGGAGAAGACCACCTGCCAGGTATTAATGTTTTAAATTCTTTGTCAGTCTTGCTAAATGTTTGCGTCAACCCATGACATAGTCAAATGTATATTGTAGTGAAGGGAGAAAAATATATTACGGGGGAGGGGGATTGGATGGAGTTAAAGAAGCAGTAAATCTGAAAATTCGTTAAGAAGAAACTCTCAAATCTAATAAAGTAAGACTTTGTTATCGTAACATTCATTTCGGAAGAGAAGATAAACTAGAATGAGTTATTTTATGGCATTTACGTATATCATATGATCCACATTCAGTGGCCCTGTGCAAATATAATAAACATTGCCATTGTAATTAATGTTTAAATTAAAAAACGCGTAAGCAAAATAAACTAAGTAGAGACAGTTAAATTAAATAGACATTATTTGAAGATATAGACCCTATAAGAATCTTAGACTCTCTTATGCGCACACATCGGCTTAAATCTATTAAGGAGTCAAAGTTTTATTCTATTCAAAAAAATCTAAAACTAAAGGAGTCAAAACTAATTCAGACTAAACAATAATTAATCCTGTTTGTTTTTCTATTCTTTTTCATTGTCAGTCTTATTTTGTTGTATTTCTCCCTCGTCATATTCTCTGTAAAAAACAGGCATTGAGTTAGAGCACAATAGACTGAATTATCTTTAGTCTTGATATGCTGATTGATGACCTCTGTCACTTCATCAGTTGTTACAGACCACAACATCTTTACCATCATTTTCGTTGAAAACTTAGTAATTTCTAACTACAATGTCTCAAAACGTCAGTTATACTTGTGAACTACAAAGTCAGACTTATTCGTTGAAGAGAAGTACGGTATCAGATGATTGTTCTAAGGGAAGGTGCAAAAAGATGAAAGAATCACGTTTGCACACCCAAGTTTCTCTGGTGGGGAGGCTGGAGTTCTGTGGACCAATGATAGGAATAGGAAATTTTTCATGAATGCTTTACCTCTTTAGTGAATAAATGTAGAATAGTAATTGCCCAACCGTGGCTATTTGCCTACCCGGATGGGGGGGGCTTAGAAATTCCTAAAAGACATGCTAGATAATGAAAATATCCAGAAATTGAGTGAAAAATATAATTCTTTTTGGGCACCCTGATAAGACATACATACACAAAGGGTTCTTTTCAAGCCATCTCTTTGGGATTTACCCACCCCGTGTTTTCAGGTTTTTCTAAACACTATAATCGGATCTCAAGAAAGTTGTATTTTTATCTATGAATTTATAGTTAATGCCTTAGCATGGGTTTTTTGGAACCGTAAGACTTCTCTTGGAAGAGGGAATACCCATGTATTCTACTGATAGAATAGAAAAAGCAAGAGAACAAGAGAGGAATGATCATTGAAAACACGAATAAGCTCATTTACAGACTGTAGTTCTACTGGGGATAGATCGTTTGAACCAGTTATAGGGAGGAAAACTTCCCATAGGGCTTCTAAGAAAACGTGCATGTTGATAAAGTTCATATATGGTAAAATCAGAGGATGGTTTTGATCTGTAGAGTAAGACTAAAAGGCTGTGAATATAAAGAAGCAGGTTTGTCTGAGCCTGCAAACCATTGAAGGAGTAGTATGATCAAGTTGAAATTCTAAGCATGTGGGTACTAGAGCACTTTAGCTTGTAGGTCTAGGCTCACAGACCATTGAAAGATGTTAGCAAATTGTGAATCAAAGCTTCTGGCTCAGTTTGTCCCTGCAAAAAAAGTCGGATTGAATACTAACTTGTACATTCGTTAATTAGGCTGCTGACACACATTATTTTTTTCAATTTTCATTTCACGATTTTTTTTCACCTTAAATTTTCACAATTTTTTTTTTCACCTTAAATTTTTTCACTATGATTTAAGAGGGGTTGAACAGCAGATGGATTTGTTAACTTAACAGCTAGTCTGGGTTTTCTCATGAAGAGAGGCTATATCCGTAAATTTGACTAAAAAGGAGACATCTATACGGTAGGACATTAAAAAAAAAATACATGATTGGATCAAGGTATTAATCAAGGAGAGCAGAGAAGATTGGATCTAAAAAATCCTTCCTATTGGGCCTAACCCTAAATTGGACGCAAGCCCAATAAAGAGGACTATAGACATGTGATCTGGTGAAGAGTTGACTTACGTGGAGAGGTGGAAGGTGGGGTTTCTACCGTCTTTTCAGTCAAACTATCCACCTCAAAAGAGATATAAGCATAGGTGGTCTCGCTTAAACTGTGAAAATAATCGGGTTAGCTTTTGAGGGAATTGTTACGTACTCTGTTAGATATACCATGCCCAGCTCATAGTACGTAGTCGTTTATATATATATATATATATATATATATATATATATATATATATATATATATATATATATATATATATATATATATATATATATATATATATATATATATATATATATATATATATATATATTATATATATATATATATATATATATATATATATATATATAATATATATATATATATATAGATATATATATATATATATATTATATATATATATTATATATATATATATATATATATCTATATATATATATATATATATATATATAGTAATTGTCCAATAACAGAGTCATACTTACTCCTACCATTTACCCGTGCCATTTCAACATTTTTGTCTCTCAATTACTCGGACTATCTGTCTTGGCTTTTTTTCTACAATTAGCCATGTCTTGTTGCCTACTGCAAAATAAAAATTTTGCAGTAATTTTGCAGTAGGCATCAAGATATTGCTAATTGTAGAAAAAAGCCAAGACAGATAGTCCGAGTAATTGAGAGGCAAATATGTTTAAACGGCACGGGTAAATAGTGGGAGTAAGTATGACTCTCTTACTGGACAAGTACTAGTGTGCTAGTTTTTGGAAAGGCACGCCTGCCTAGAGTCTCAGGCAGGTTGACCAAGAATTTTAAAATTGACATAGGACCATTATATTGCCTGGAATGAGAGGCAAACAAGGCACGCCCGCCTATGGTCTTAGGAAGGTTGACCAAGAATTTAGAATTGACACAGGACCATTAATTTGCTTGGAATAACAGACAAAACAATCGGTTAAAGCCATCTTCATCTTCCAAATAGTACCTATTTATTGCCTAAGCTCAGCCCCGCATTCTGAGCAAATTTTAATTTTTCAAATTTGGGTCACTCACTTGCCCAAGACTCTGGGCGTTATTGCCTGACGTAAACATCAGGTAATATCTCGCGGAAAGAGGAGTATATTCATGTACAGGTGCTAGGATTTTCCAGTAAGAATAAGTTTGATGTTTCGTCCATTTTGAAGATTGAAGGGGTATATTTCCCTCGATTTAACTTTCGCTTGTTTATACCCACCTCAAACTCCTTCCTATCTACGATAGGTCACTAAGTGGGTGCTTCTTCACCTCTTACCTAATTTTGGCTGTTTTTGCCTCTTTTCATTTTATATTATGCAGTTTTTTTTCTACAGTTTTATCTAGTCAAATGGCTGGAAGATCGCCAGGTAAAAACCTCTCCAGGTCGTTCAAATACTTCTACCGGAAGATGTGTCCGAGAACTAGAAGAACAATTAGAAGAGCTTAGAAAGGAGAATTTCAACTTGAAATTGAAAATTTATTTCCTTGAAGAAAGATTTGGACGTCTCTATGGAGTGGGAGAGAAAGCTGACCTTGCCAAGAACAACATAGAATTGCAGGTCTGTTTTCTGTGTTTATATCAGTCATTTATGTTTTATCCTATTTTCTATTACTATTTATTGTTTATATTTACATCTAGATTACCTACATGGGTTTACGTCCGTAATAAAAATAAATAAAAGATTTGTGGTATTCAAGGTTTTTGACTAGATTATTGTTCGAATTGAAATTTAATAGAATTACTGTTTACTCTAATTTAATAGAAAATTAATAGAGTTACTGTTTAAACGATAGAATTACTCTATTACTGTTTTAGTAGAAAGTTTAGGTACTAGCTGAAAAATCAGCAGACACAGTCAGAACTTTGAAGGGGAGAAGGATAGCTAATTGATTAAAAAGGGCTTTTAATCCTGGATATACGGAAGCGGTATTCATTTCTATGAACTCGGAAATTTGGTTCTGGAAAATGGCGTCGTGTTTTGACGGAAGTTGAAGCTTGGGGCTGAATAAAATGAATTGCGAATGCCATGCAACGGGACTAAACTGTAACTCTCAATCAAAGTCAATGTAGTTGTGTTGACTTAGTAAAGCGCGAAATGTCTCTTGTGTAATTGTTTTTTAATCTCCCCTGGCTTCATCATACAGACCTGAAAAACGGCTAATTCAATTGCAAATTACCTTATCTTTTCAAGGGTAGCAATTAATTTAAGGGTAACGTGATGCCCTAAGGGCACTTGGGCCCTCCTGCATGTTCGCTTAGCATCCAATCACAGTTTTGAGACAGCTATTTTGTTCAGAAGGGAAAAAGGGAAAAGAATTTCCACAAGCAGTGACATGATCCATGCAGCCCGAGGGGACTGGGCCCAAATTTAAGCAAATAGGCCATTGGATACAGAGCTTCCATATATATATGGTTTAGTAGAAATTTGGATATATTGGACCTTGTTCAAATCAGTCATGCAGGGATTTTTATTCGATGACAGAGGGTTCAAATTGAGGCCCCCGTTGTGATAGTCTCTAAAAGTCATCTAGTTAAAGGGCGAATGTATTCAATCAAAAACACTAAGTACGTATATCCCCAATGGTTTTAGGAATTTGCTAAATTTGATTAATTAAAGCTTTTGAACTTGTTGGTTAAATATCTGAGGCTAATATCGCAAAATAAAAGTTCAAAATCAAAACATTGCATTTAGACTTAATATTTCAGTACAGGCCATGGGTTCACGCCCCCCTCTTTCGCTCCCAATTTCATTATTATGCATATATTATGTATTTTATCTAATTCATGATTACTAGGGATTATTTACAGAGTAGACCTAACTGACTAAATTTAATCATTAGACATAATCGAAATTACATTGTTATCAAATGCACTAAGCACATGTATCACGAATGGTTGGCTTTTCCCAAGAATTGCCATTAGAGAATATCTGTGCTTATTGATGATATATATTTTCTGAGACTCATTATAATTGTTTGTCGTATAAAAGATAGTAATGAATGCAAATCAAAAAACGAACAGAATCAAACAGTTCGTGGTAAACGAACTCTAAGTAAGGAGCGACCCGGCTCAATGGTAAACCGAAACTCTAAAAAAAGGAATTTTCATACCAATAGATACATCAAAAGAATCAGATTTTAATTCTGATTTCAAATATATAAGTTTCATCAAGTTTAATCTTACCTATCAAAAGTTACGCGCCTGAGAAAATTTGGCTGATTTTCGAAAAAAGGGGAAAGACCCCCTAAAAGTGATAGAACCTTAATGAAAAATCACACCATCATATTCAGCGTATCAGAGAACCCTACTGTAGAGGTTCAAGCTCCTATCTACAAAAATGTGGAATTTTCCATTTTTTTTGCCAGAAGAAAAACGATCATGGATGCGTGTTTATTTGTTTTTTGTTGTTTTTTTTATTTTTCCCCCAGGGTGATCGTATCGACCCAGTGGTCCTAGAATACCGTGGGAAGGCTCATTGGAACGGAAATTGAAAGTTCTAGTGCCCTTTTTAAGTGAACAAAAAAATGGAGGGCGACTAGGCCCCCTCCCACGCTCATTTTTTTTACTAAAGTCACCCGATCAAAATTTTTGAGATAGCCGTTTTGTTCAGCATGGTCGAAAATATTATAACTATGTCTTTTAGGATGACTTAATCCCTCGAAGCCCCAGGGGGGAGGGCTGAAAGTTATGAACTTTACCCAATGTTAACATATAGTATTGGTTATTGGGAAGTATACAGAAGTTTTCAGGGGGAATTCTTTCTGGTAGTTGGGGGTGGGGGTGGGTCGGGGGTTACATGGGAGGGTCTTTTCATGAAGGAAGTTTTCATGGGGGAAGGGACATTGCTATGAAGGGGGCGCCGGATTTCCCATCATTATTTAAAAAAAAGCAGAAATTTAATATAAAAAAACAAGTTTTTCAACTGAAAGTAGGAGAGAGCAACATAAAAACTTAAAACGAACAAAAAAACATTAGCTATATGATTGGGTTCACCTTCTAGTCAATGCCTCGCTCTTTAAGCCAAATATTTTTTAGTACTTTCATAAGAGCTATTTATTCTAATTAACGGCCTTTGTGATTAAGGGGTCATTTATAAAGAATTGGAACAAAATTCGAACTTTAGCTTAAAGAGCAAGGTATTGACTAGGGGGCAAACCCCCTAATATACGTATTAAAAATATATGAATATAGAAGTTCGTTACGTAAGTTAATTCGTAAGTTACGTATATTTATTAGGAATAAAAACGTTCGTAAATAAAATTCAACAAGTTTCGAGAAGCCATTTAACCAAATAAAAGTAAAATTAATATGCAAATTTCGTTTTAATTATTCATGCACGGTGAGCCAAAATCAAAACCTCCATTAATTAAAAAACGTTCACAAATGAAATAAAAAAAAACAAGTTTTTTTTAACTGAAAGTAAGGAGCGACGTTAAAACTTAAAACGAACAGAAAATTATTCCGTATATGAAAGGGGCTGTCCCCTCCTCAACGCCTCGCTCTTTACGCTAAAGTTTGACTTTCTCACAACTCAATTTTTTTAAACAATAAAATTTTGTTTTAATTGCAAATTTTTTTAATTAACTTTAACGAAATTCACACCATCAGATTCAGCTTATCAAAGAACATTATTAAAGAAGCTTCAAAACTCCTATCTGCAAAAAATGAGGAATTTTGCATTTTTAGTTAACTTTAACGAAAATTACACCATCACATTCAGCTTATCAGAGAACCCTATTAAAGAAGTTTCACGCTCCTATCTGCAAAAAGGCGGAAATTTGCATTTTTCGCTCGAAGAAAGATCACGATGCCAGCCCTCCAAAAAAAGGAGGGCAACTAGGCCCCCTCCCACGCTCATTTTTTTCTCAAAGTCACCCAATTAAAATTTTGAGATAGCCATTTTGTTCAGCATAGTCGAAAATCTAATAAATATGTCTTTTAGGATGACTTAATCCCCCACAGCTCCCAGGGGAAGGGCTGCAAGATATGAACTTTGCTCATTGCTTACATATTGTATTGGTTATTGGGAAGTATACAGACATTTTCAGGAAGGATTTTTTTTTCTGGTCGGGGGGGGGGGGAGGACTGGAGGAGGGGGTTACTCGGGAGAATCTTTCCGTGGAGGATGTTTCTTTGGGGTAAGGGATATTTCTATGAAGGGTGCGCCGGATTTCCAAGCATTATTTAAAAAACGATCAGATATTAAATTAAAAAAAACAAGTTTTTTCAACTGAAAGTAAGAAGCAACATTAGAACTTAAAAACGAACAGAAATTATTACGGATATGAGGGGGTTTCTCCCCCAAGTCAATACCTCGCTCTTTACGCTACAGTTTTTTTTAGTGCTTTCAAAAGAGCTATCTATTCTAATTAAACGGCCTTTGTGATTCAGGGGTTTGTGAATTAAATTTTTTTTAACTTTTAACGTAAAGAGCGTGGTATTGACTAAGGGGAGAACCCCCTCATATACGTAATAACATATACGTAAAAAAAAAAAGTGATACGGCTCAATAGTAATCGAAACTTTTAAAAACGGAATTTTGATGTCAATAAATGTATCAAAAGAATGGGCTTATAATGCTGATTCTAAATATATAAATTTTATGAAGTTTAGTATTACTCATCAAAGGCTACGAGCCTGAGAAAATTTACCTGATTTTTTAAAGAGGGAGGAAACATCCCCTACAAGTGAAAAAATTTTAATGAAAATCCCACTGTCAGATTCAGCGTATCACAAAACCCTATTACATAGGTTTCAAGCTCATATCTGCAAAAATCTGCAACAATATCTGCAACGTATTTTTTGCCAGAAGAAAAATATACGAATATAGAAGTTCGTTACGTAAGTTAATTTGTAAATTACGTCATAACCAAATTTAGAGACAGCCATTTAGCAAAAGAAGAGTAAAATTTTTATGCAAATTTTGTTTACTTATTCAATGACGGTGAGTCAAAATAAAAGCTGCATTAACTAAAAAACGATCAGAAATTAAATAAAAAAAAACAAGTTTTTAAACTGAAAGTAAGGTGCGACATTAAAACTTAAAACGAACAGAGATTATTCCGTATATGAAAGGGGCTGTCCCCTCCTCAACGCCTCGCTCTTTACGCTATTAAATAAAAAAAACAAGTTTTTTTAAACTGAAAGTAAGGAGCGACATTAAAACTTAAAACGAACAGAAATTATTCCGTATATGAAAGGGGCTGTCCCCTCCTCAATGCCTTGCTCTTTACGCTAAAGTTTTTTATTGTTTAAAAAAATAGAGTTGTGAGAAAGTCAAACTTTAGCGTAAAGAGCAAGGCGTTGAGGATGGGACAGCCCCTTTCACACACGGAATAATTTCTGTTCGTTTTAAGTTTTAATGTCGCTCCTTACTTTCAGTTAAAAAAAACTTGTTTTTTTTATTTAATTTTTGAATGTTTTTGAATAAATGCAGGTTTTGATCTTGTCTCACAGTACATGAATAATTAAAACAAAATTTTCATATTAATTTACTTTTATTTGGTTAAATGGCTTTCTCGAAACTTGTTTCATTTTATTTACGAACGTTTTTATTAGTAATAAATATACGTAACTTACGAATTAATTTACGTAACGAACTTCTATATTCATATATTTTTAATACGTATATTAGGGGGTTCCCCCCCCTAGTCAATACCTTGCTTTTTAAGCAAAAGTTCTAATTTTGTCCCAATTCTTTAAAAACTGACCGCTTAATCACAAAGGCCGTTAATTAGAATAAATAACTCTTATGAAAGTACTAAAAAATCTCTGGCTTAAAGAGTGAGGTATTGACTAGGGGGTGAACCCAATCATATATGTAATATTTTCTGTTTGTTTAAAGTTTTGATGTTGCTGCTGTTGCAGTTGAAAAATTGTTTTTTTTTTATATTTAATTTCTGATCTTTTTTTAAATAATGCTGGGAAGTCCGGCGTCCCCTTCATAGCAATGTCCCTTCCCCCATGAAAAACTTCCTTCATGGAAAGATCCTCCCACATAACCCCCGACCCCCCCCCCCCTACCAGGAAAAATCTCCCCTGAAAACGTCTGTACTGTATACTTCCCAATAACCAATACTATATGTTAACATTGGGTAAAGTTCATAACTTTCAGCCCTCCTCCCGGGAACTTCGGGGGATTAAGTCATCCTAAAAGACACACTTATAATATTTTCGAACATGCTGAACAAGATGGCTATCTCAAAATTTTGATTAGGTGACTTTGGGAAAAAAAATGAGCGTGGGAGGGGGCCTAGTTGCCCTCCATTTTTTTTGTTCACTTAAAAATGGCACTAGAACTTTTAATTTCCATTCCAATGAGCCCTCCCACGATATTCTAGGACCACTGGGTCGATACGATTACCCTGGAAAAAAAAACAAATAAAACACGCACCCGTGATCTTTCTTCTGGCAAAAAATGTAAAATTCCACATTTTTGTAGATAGGAGCTTGAAACCTCTACAGTAGGGTTCTCTGATACGCAGAATATGATGGTGTGATTTTCATTAAGGTTTTATAACTTTTAGGAGGTATTTCCCCTTTTTTCGAACATCAGCCAAATTTTCTCAGGCGCGTAACTTTTTATGGGTAATATTAAACTTGATGAAACTTATATATTTGAAATCAGCATTAAAATTCGATTCTTTTGATGTATCTATTTGTATCAATATACCGTTTTCTAGAGTTTCGGTTATCATTGAGCCGGGTCCCAATAACCAATACTATATGTTAGCATTGGGTAAAGTTCATAACTTTCAGCCCTCCCCCTGGGGGCTTTGAGGGATTAAGTCATCCTAAAAGACATAGTTATAATATTTTCGACCATGCTGCACAAAATGGCTATCTCAAAATTTTGATCAGGTGACTTTGGGAAAAAAATGAGCATGGAGGGGGCCTAGTTGCCCTCCATTTTTTTGGTCACTTAAAAAGGGCACTAGAACTTTTAATTTCCGTTCCAATGAGCCCTCCCACGATATTCTAGGACGACTGGGTCGATACGATCACCCCTGGGGAAAAGAAAAAAAACAACAAATAAACACGCATCCGTGATCTTTCTTCTGGCAAAAAAATGGAAAATTCCACATTTTTGTAGATAGGAGCTTGAAACCTCTACAGTAGGGTTCTCTGATACGCTGAATATGATGGTGTGATTTTCATTAAGGTTCTATAACTTTTAGGGGGTCTTTCCCCCTTTTTTCGAAAATCAGCCAAATTTTCTCAGGCGCGTAACTTTTGATAGGTGAGATTAAACTTGATAAAACTTATATATTTGAAATCAGAATTAAAATCTGATTCTTTTGATGTATCTATTGGTATCAAAATTCCGTTTTTTAGAGTTTCGGTTATCATTGAGCCGGGTCGCTCCTTACTTCCAGTTCGTTACCACGAACTGTTTGAAAGTTTGACTCTGTCTCACAACTTTATTTTTTAAAACAATAAAAAAACTTTAGAGTAAAGAGCGAGGCGTTGAGGAGGTGACAGCCCCTTTCATATACGGAATAATTTCTGTTCGTTTTGAGTTTTAATGTCGCTCCTTACTTTCAGTTTAAAAAGCTTGTTTTTTTTTTATTTAATTACATTAGAGAACAAGTTATAGTGGAATAACGAAGTTTATTCATGAAAAGTAAAATAAACTTAAAGCGAGAAAAAATTTGTTCCCTTAAGAGGTCAAACTCAAACGAGCAAAAGTTCCAATGAATGCTGCTATTCCGGGACACAGTCGATTAATTGCATTTTTACAAACAATTTCCTCAATTTCCAGTTAAATTCTAATCAAATTAAATTTTAATAGAATCGGTATCATCGAGTTCTTGCAATTAATTTGCCAATTACACCAGGTGAAAACAACTAACCTTAAGATGGTGATATTGATTTAGGCCCTGCCTCGACACTGCTGTCCTCACAACCTCAATTATCCTTGAAAGTATCTACATACGCTGTAGTTTGTCAACTCCAGTTCAAAACTTCTTAATTCATCCCTCAAAATCTCAATACGATGTTTCTCTTTCAATGTCGTAACAAATTATATCGTAATTTTGATATTATTTAAATCATTTAAATTAGTTTTGCCTCAAGAAAAGTAAAATATTCCACCGGTGCAAGCCAAGGACTAATAACTCTTTTTAAGTCCGTGTAAATACCTTAAGCTAGCTTACCGTCGGACAACAAGATTTTTCTGGGCGTCCATTTTTGTGGAAACTTTATGCAAACATTCTTCAAAAATTAATGAACTGCCTGGCTTAGCAAATGGTGATGAAATCCTATCAACACAAGTCACGTCCTTCGCAAATTATCAAAGGCCTATTATCTCCTACCCATTATTTATTCGTGCAGGGGAATATTATACTACGATGGGGAAACAACCCTTGATAAAATAACATTACAAGGAGAAAGTTAAACACTTAAATTTCATAGTTTACAGCCCTTTCCCCAGGGGTTGTGGACCGGGGAGGTCATGTTATCCCCAAAGGCTTAGTTATTGTACCTTTCAACTATGCTGAACAAATTGGCTATCTGAAAATTTTGGTCGGATGACTTTGTTGAAAAAGGGGTGGGGGGGGGCTGGTTGCCTTACAATCTTTTTGGTCACTTAAAAAGTTTACTAGAACTTTTAATTTCCATTCGAAAACATATTCATCAGTATTTTGTTCCTTTTAAATATGTTCATTCCTAATATACAGACAATCCATTTACAAGCAAGAACTAATAAGTCTTTTTAAGTCCGTATAAATACCTTAAGCTAGCTTACCGTCGACAACAAGAACTTTCTGGGCTTCCATTTGTGTGGAAACTTTATGCAAATATTCCTTAAAAAAAATAATGAACTGCCTGGTTTAGCAAATGGTGATGAAATCCTATCAACACAAGTCACGTCCTTCGCAAATTATCAAAGGCCTATTATCTCCTACCCATTATTTATTCGTGCAGGGGAATATTATACTACGATGGGGAAACAACCCTTGATAAAATAACATTACAAGGAGAAAGTTAAACACTTAAATTTCATAGTTTACAGCCCTTTCCCCAGGGGTTGTGGACGGGGGAGGTCATGTTATCCCCAAAGGCTTAGTTATTGTACCTTTCAACTATGCTGAACAAATTGGCTATCTGAAAATTTTGGTCGGATGACTTTGTTGAAAAAGGGGTGGGGGGGGGGGCTGGTTGCCTTACAATCTTTTTGGTCACTTAAAAAGTTTACTAGAACTTTTAATTTCCATTTGAAAACATATTCATCAGTATTTTGTTCCTTTTAAATATGTTCATTCCTAATATACAGACAATCCATTTACAAGCAAGAACTAATAAGTCTTTTTAAAGTCCGTATAAATACCTTAAGCTAGCTTACCGTCGACAACAAGAACTTTCTGGGCTTCCATTTGTGTGGAAACTTTATGCAAATATTCCTTAAAAAAAATTAATGAACTGCCTGGTTTAGCAAATGGTGATGAAATCCTATCAACACAAGTCACGTCCTTTGCAAAACAACAAACTTTCAACTTACGCTATTTATTTAGTTTCTAGTGAAGAACAAATGTCTTTGGAATGTTTGAGGGATGGCAAAAACTAAACTTATTTGTAGTTATTTCTTTTCGTTTCAAGATTGGCGTTGTTGTTCATCTCAGTTTTTTTTTTCATTGCACTTTTTATATCCTTATTCATAGCGATTTCGCCCATTTTAAGTTTTATCTTCGCTCTTTACTTTTAGATGGAAAAACTTTTTTTTTTTTCTTATTCTAGTTTTTTTTTGTAAAAGACACGCCACAGAGAAAGCTCTATCAGATGTAAACATATAGTGTAACTTGTTTTGAATTGACATTAGAAACTTCAAACTGAAAGTGTTTTACAAGTTTTTCTTGGCACTGATTATGAAAAAGTGAAATAAAGGTTAAAGTGATATCTAAAGTATCTGGAAAATGTGTGATTCCCTGAAATAGATTACGATTGATCGTGTATTTTGACGTAGTTCAAATTGCTTTTCTTTTTATGTTTCTAAAAAGGCAATTTAAGGTCGTATTGCATTAAGCACAATTATTTGTTTTGATGGTCTCCAATAGAAATAAATTTTCCTTGATATACAGTAAGATACAAAAAAAGATTAAGTTTATTGCCGCTTATACTGCAAGTTCCTAAAGCGATTATTGCTGCTGCACAGAATGCTTGAAACTTTCCAATGCTGGCAACAAGTGTTCTTAAGAGACATTTTATTCTGCATATGAGCTACTTAAAACGATTTAATCCATGTTAAATTTAATTACACAATTTTAGATAGAATTTGGACCCTGTTGCTGCACGTCACATAGAATTGAAACTTGATAGTTGCCATCAAAGCTTCTATGTTACTATACTCAAACCTTGGGTATGATTACACTTAGAAACTCAAAATGATCTTGATTCCTTTTGGCAGAATTGGTTGTATACGGCAAGCAAGGGGCTGTGACTCGACAGAACCTCCATACATTGTATGGAGATTCTGCCAAGTTTCTTTCACTCTCTTTCTGGCCACAAAGAAAAGCCCCTACTCTGTCTAAAATTATTTCTGGTGGTAGAGATGATCGAGGAATCAAGCAGTGGTTGAGCAAACGGGAAACACAATAAATATTACTTAATCATCTGTGTTCAACTTGTAGAAGATCTGGCGGTACTTGTGTGATATCGCAACCACACTCTATTTTCTCTCTTTAATAAAACCGGTTTCTCTCTGTACCTATGTGTGCACTCGGAGGTAATCAGCTTATCCTGATGCGAGATAAAATACTATGCAGGTATATTTTAATTAAATATTTAATTTATAGAGGTGGTTAGGCTAGGTATTTAATATAATACGCTCTGCGTGGACGCTTTCACTATTTCTCTATTGTAGTTCATAATTTTGTTACTAAAATATTATATTTTCGTCATGTTTTGGTATATTTCATTATGATTAACCTAACTTCACTTGTTGAGTGTGGTCGGGATATCATACAAGTACTGATCTGGTGGATGTGCCACTGTTCATCAAAACCTATTAAGACTACTGATGCTGCTGCTTAACACCGCTTTGTTGGGAGTGTAGTTGCAGGGACCAAAAAACTGTGTGCTAAAAACAAGTTGCTCTTGCACCTTAAGGCAGGGGCTTTGACAAGTTCTTTTTAATTCTCACTGAAATATACATTAGTTTCTAATGTGAACAAGCTGGGAAAACATAGCTTGTAAGGAGCTTATACTTTAGTATCACATGATCGCGTTTTCCTCCAAGACAATGAAGGGGAGCTGCAATAGTTTAACCCTTTCTTCGTATGCTTTATCCTCCTTATCTTTTAGTAACCTGATCCCACGTGTCTCCGATTTCCTAGACAAGGAATTCATCCATTTTCTGCTCTGGTGCTGCTTAACTCGAGTCCATCTTCAGCTTGAATCTGACTGTTTCCTTCTATAACTTTCCAACTACTACTACTTTCCAGCTTCCTATTGCTCTTAAGCTTATGCCTAGTGCTCAGGATGTGCCAGAAACAAAAGCTTTGGTATCTATATAGAATACAGGCCACTGTTGATGATTTGTCTGAGGTCCTTCCATCCACTTATGGTTGTTATTGACTAGAGTGCTAGTTATGGCTATGCACTCAATCTAAGCTGACCTATTTGAAGCCTTGCTGAAAGGGGCGGAGGAGTTTATTGAGCTCAAGATGACCTAGTATCATTTTCTACAGGATGCTGCTGTTTAACTAATTGACCGATTATTTTAGTACTTTCTATCTCTTCGTTTTTGAACGCTGGAGTAACATACTTCATTAGGTCAATTGCAAGCAGCTTTGAGTTTGTGACGTTGGAATATTCTGAAGATTCAAGGTATTGAAAAAGCAATGTCCCTGAGTAGCCAAGGATATAATCCATAAGGACTTTATGATTAGTTGTGTTTTCTTGTGATTTTCCTGTGATGGTTATTCAACCATATTCCTAGGTATATTGGCTTTGGAACTGTAGCTAGGGGGATGGAGTAGCACTCTCAAAAGGGCCTTTTAATAAGGGAATGTGAGTTGATTACCTTGGATGCTTGGCAATTTGTAAAATTCAGCGTATTTATATATTTGTAAAGTTCAGCGATTTATTCTGGCGTCATTTACTTTTGGACTTGTCATTTTGCCTCGAATGTTTCTTGTTTGTGGGCGTAAAAGATATGAGAATTTTTTCATGACCTAAACCAATGTTCTTCACCTTTCATCGCTGTATCTTTGCTTATATTCAAAGTTCCTATCTTCTGGTTAACAAGACCTTAAGTCAATACCGTACAAAAATGGTAACGTATGTGACTCTTTTGTTCAAGATACACAAGAATATCAAAACCATCCAAAGAAGGTGGTTTTTTTTAGATGTTTAACTTGCCATTTCAAGCTGTAAGTATGATGTGTGGTCAATTTGCCATGTGTGGGCTTGACTTATTAAGAGCTTGACTTATTAAGAGAGTGTAAATAGTATATTAAAGACCATAAATATCCCAGGACGATGAAAAACTTAATAGATTAGTCTGTTATTTTCTGCAAACGGCGCAATGGTTTTAGAACATTGCTGTAGTTTTGTATAACTCCGAATCGTAAAAAATAGGGGGGAGGGGGTGCGACTGTTTTATTCAAGATACACCAGAATATCAAGGCTCCAAAGAAAGTAGTTGCCCTTTAGATGTTTAACTTGCCCTTTCAAGCTGTAAGTCTGATGTATGGTCAATTTGCCATGTATGGGCTCCTAAGTTTGACTCATTAAGAGAGTGTAAGTTGTATATTAAACGCCGTCAATATCCCAGACGACGAAATACTTAATATATTAATCTTTAATTTTCTGTGCACCGTGTTTTGGCTCCTAAAATAACCCTTGTTTTATATGCCTGAGTTTTGTGTTTTATGTAAAGTGTGTTTTTTGTGTTTTCTGTTTTCTGCCCAGCGCTAGTTTTGCATTTTCTTACAAACTCAGGAAAATACCATCAGTTGTTTTGTTGGCGCTATTTTTATAAATATTGTAGGCTTAGGCTGCGACTTGGTCCTTTACTTCCATCAGAAAAAACATTTTACAAATGATTTTTTTTTAATGCTCAAGAAACTTAACACAACGATTTTTGACAAATTAATAAAAAAAAAGAGAACGGAAACTTTTGTTAGGATAAGACATTAAATGTAGGTTTCAATTTCTCAATGCTACATTATCATACGGAGCTTTGAGATGTCGCAGATAGAATATTTAACGAATAATGAAACATGTTTGTAGTCCCGGAGCCGGGACTAAAAAATATGATACCTCGATGTCCCTATTTTGCACAAAATCGTCATATCGAATAGCCATATCGAAAAAGCTGAATATGTGTATACCTTGAAATAGTTTCCTCCAAAGTGATGGGTTTTTAAAAATGACCTGAAAGTTAAAAATTCGCAAATATGCTTAAAAAAGACCCATTTTCACCGCCTTTTCATACGATTTTAAAGCGCTTTATAGTCATACCAAATCCTTTTGATTGTAGATATACGTTAATATATTCCTTCACGCGGCAGTTGACCTTTAAAAGAATCTGAAAGATTGAAAGTAACATATGGGCTAAAAGACGCCTCCCTTTCATACAAGTTGAAAGGACCTTATAGTCGTATCGCACCCACTGCTTTCAAGTATGCCTAGGAATAAGGTCTTTCAAGATGTAGCTTGACCTTAACAGTGACCTGAAACAAAAATAAATTGCTCACTGATACCCCTTCATACACGATTTGAAAAAAAACTTTATAGTCATATGGAACCGGGTGATTGCAAATATAACCGATAATGGGTTCCTCAGAGCATGAAATAGTATAAAAGATTGAAAAGTGCCAGATATGCCCAAAAATATGTTATTTCATTGACACAGCTGAAATTTTGGACCATCAAAAGTGAGAGCGTCTCTTTTTGATTGCATATGTGTGCCTTTATTTGATTTATAATAATATATAATAATAATAATATAATACATATTGAAAACCCGTCGTATACAATAAATGTACAATGACAGAGTATACAAAAAATACGAAAAGAGGAAACAAAACGATAATAATAACAACAAAAGCAACAACTTCTTAAATAGTATACAAAATAGTACGAAAAGTGGAAACTGAAAGATAGCATACTCAAAGATTACAACAGAAACAACAACTTCTTCGAAATAGCAACAAAGACAACAACTTTTGAAAGGAGAAAAAAAAAAAAAAAAAAGGGAAACAAAAGGGAAAATTAAACAAGCAAACTTGCCCACTCGTGCTTTAGAATTGCTTATTTTTCACTTTCAACTTTTTTTTAAGGGAGAACTCAAACACAAAAACCAAGCAACTTAAAAATAAGGTTAGGTCCCCTGCTGTTTTTTGGACAAAGAGCCCCACAGGAGACAATGATGTGCTTTTTTAACTCAACAAATGGAATTACGAAATGTAATTGGATAGTAGTTTTGACCATTAATTTTTGTTGAAAGCATGTATCCATATGTACAGCCATAAATAGGAAGACACCCCACCCCCGCCACCTCAAGTATTGTTTTTTTGTACGTTATGGTGCCTTAAACCCAACAACTTACGGTTTTAAGCTTCGAGCCGCTCAAAAAAGACTTTTTGATTCTTTTTTGGGTCTGATTTTCCAGGCAAACCATTATTTTGGTTTTCATTTTTTACTTCTGCAGGTGGGTTGCCTTAGCTTAAGAACCTAAAGACATAAAGTTTTGAACAGATCATGAAAATGTTTTTGGTTCCTTTCTGGGGGCCCGTACCCCCTCAATACGATCCTTAGAAGTTCTGACTCAGTTGAAAACTTAAGACCAAAGAGGAGGATAATAATAATAATAATAATTTTAATTGTACCGAATGCTATTAATCCATTTATAAAACGGTACGAAAATAAATACTAATGTTAAGTCTAAATGTTGTAATTTTTTTCCCAATGCCTTTGTTACTTTTCTCCCCTAAAAATCGCGAATAACAGCATCATGTAACTTTGACCTAGATTTTTTTCTGGCAAATTTGAATGAAAAGGAATGAATGCTGCATTCACTTTTTCTTATGTTTTTTGAAATAATTAAGTTATTTGAACTTGGTGAATAAAGCATTGAACGAACAAAAACGTATGAAAATGCACGAGGTATGATTTTAGGCTCTTTGGCAATTTGACCTGTTTTTTTTGGCAAGTTCACCAGTATCGTTGGTAATCTTCATACTTTTTTTAAGAGTAAGAAATCATTTTCAATTTTCTAAATTTTTCTTTCTGTAAGACGTAACATAGTAGACTGGAAATTTGGACGAACCGTAGCTTCTGTAATCTAGAACTGTCCCGGCTTGGCAGTGCTATTTCGTCGCTCAGTACGAAACAAGTAGTCGTTGCGAGCTCTCACCGACGAACTAGGGTTTTCTATCGCTTCGAATTTCAAGCAATAGTGTCGTTAATTCTCTTTTTAAAAGTTAAACCCGAACAAAATGAAGGACTCAGTTTAAAAAATGTAACCCTGACAAATGAAGAAATACAAAATGCTAAACGAATGTATCAATACTCGTGGCGAATCTTATCGGGACGACAGTTGTAAAATGGAAAAAAAAAACGTAGCATGTACTGGTGACGAACGGTCAAAGTTGTTTGTTCTCCCTCTCAACTCGAAGTATCAACCCGATCCCCAACAGAATAACAAAGCAGGGTAGATTTACCAAACTATAATTTTGAGAATACTTATTTGCGAAGAGAAAACATCCCTCCCCACTGATCGAATTTTATGTCCATCTGTCCGCCTTAAATAGTGTAATATTGATTTTTTTTTTCTCTATCTCTGCAGATATGACTTTTACCCAAAAAGGAATATATTATCAATGCTTTACTTTTTATTTACTGGAAAAAAATAGCCTCCCGTCAAGATTGAACCCATGATCTCGAGATTGCGAGTCTACTGTTCTACTATCCAAGCTATATGGGCTTGTTAGCTGAAACACCTTGGTGTTTTTTTGTTTTTATATATATATATATATAATATATATATATATATATATATATATATATATATATATATATATATATATATATTATATATATATATATATATATATATATATATATATATATACATATATATACAAAATAAGCGGTTTGCTTGTAAATTAGTTACAAACACTCACCAACTATATAAAGTAAGATTCAAGATAATATCTTTTTGTTTGAAGCTAGTGTTGCTCTTTTGTTCAATTTAAATAAAAAAAACAAGTTTTTTAAACTGAAAGTAAGGAGCGACATTAAAACTTAAAACGAACAGAAATTATTCCGTATATGAAAGGGGCTGTCCCCTCCTCAACGCCTTGCTCTTTACGCTAAAGTTTGACTTTCTCACAACTCTATTTTTTTTAAACAATAAAAAACTTTAGCGTAAAGAGCAAGGCGTTGAGGAGGGGACAGCCCCTTTCATATACGGAATAATTTCTGTTCGTTTTAAGTTTTAATGTCGCTCCTTACTTTCAGTTTAAAAAACTTGTTTTTTTTATTTAATTTCTGATCGTTTTTTAGTTAATGCAACTTTTATTTTGGCTCACCGTCATTGAATAAGTAAACAAAATTTGCATAAAAATGTTACTTTTCTTTTGCTAAATGGATGTCTCTAAATTTGGTTATGACGTAATTTACAAATTAACTTACGTAACTAACTTCTATATTCGTATATTTTTCTTCAAGCAAAAAATACAAAGTTGCAGATTTTTGCAGATATGAGCTTGAAACCTATGTAATAGGATTTCTGATACGCTGAATCTGACGGTGTGATTTTCATTAAAATTCTTTCACTTGTAGGGGATGTTTCCCCCCTCTTTAAAAAATCGGGTAAATTTTCTCAGGCTCGTAGCCTTTGATGAGTAATAATACTAAACTTAATAAAATTTATATATTTGGAATCAGCATTATAAACCCATTCTTTTGATACATTTATTGACATCAAAATTTTTAAAAGTTTTTAAAAGTTTCGATCACTATTGAGCCGTATCGCTTGTTTTTTTATTGTTTTTTTTTTATTACGTATATGTTATTACGTATATGAGGGGGTTCTTCCCTTAGTCAAGACCTCGCTCTTTAAGTTAAAAGTTAAAAACAAATTTAATTCACAAAACCCCTGAATCACAAAGGCCGTTTAGTTAGAATAGATAGCTCTTTTGAAAGCACTAAAAAAAAAAACTGTAGCGTAAAGAGCGTGGTATTGACTTGGGGGGAGAACCCCCTCATATACGTTATAATTTCTGTTCGTTTTAAGTTCTAATGTTGCTTCTTATTTTCAGTTGAAAAAACTTGTTTTTTAAATTTAATTTCTGATCGTTTTTTAAATAATGCTTGGAAATCCGGTGCCCCCTTCATAGAAATGTCCCCTACGCCAAAGAAACTACCTCCACGGAAAGATTCTCCCGAGTAACCCCCTCCTCCAGCCCCATCCTCCAGAAAAAAATCCTTCCTGAAAATGTCTGTATACTTCCCAATAACCAATAAATAATGCTGGCAAGTCCGGCGCCCCCTTCATGGCAATTTACCTTCCCCCATGAAAACTTCCTTCATGGACAGATCCTCCAACACAACCCCCGACTCACCCTTTTCTCCCACTACCAGAAAAAAAATCTCCTGAAAACTTCTGTATACTTCCCAATAACCAATACTATATGTTAACAGTAGAAAGGGAGGTGCTACTCGTGACAGGAGTCCATATATGGGCATAGCCTCCCTAGGGAGAATGATTGCGTAATCGGTCAATGACCTCTTTCTCCAGGTGTGTTTTTGGCACGCTCTCAGCGAAGGTCAATGTTGTTATTGTTTCCGAGGCAAAATGCCAAGGTCAATGTTGTTGTTGTTTCCGAGGCAAAATGCCAAGGTCAATGTTGTTGTTGTTTTGAACAGAGTCATTAGAGAGAACACGTGGTTAATGGGGTCAATGTTGTTGTCGTTCGAAGCAAAGTTAATGACACTTCCTTCCTGTTCGAGGCAGATGTTATGATCCAGAAATAGTATTTGTTATTGTTATTCGAGCCAGATGTTATGAGTTCCCGGAAACAGTTAATTAATGTCTGACAGATGACGTCAAGTTAATTAATGTCCTTGCATTTCCAAAGAGAATTGTCACCGAGAAACAGTTAGATCACACATGATGTCATGATTGATTGATTGACACGAAAGGGGAATTAATTTGTTGTTCTAAAGAGAATTGATTCACGAAAGGGGAATTAATTTGGAGTTCTAACAAGAGAATCGTTTCCGAGGCAGATGTTTTGATCTTAGCGCGCGAAAAGGTTTCCAAATAATTTGAAATGCATTAGCGCAGAGATGCCAAACAAAAGGAACACGCCGAATTACGTTTAGGGATTATTTGGGCGAAACTGTTTTAGACAGGTCATGGAACTATTTCGGCGAAACACTTAGAGACATTTTAAAAGATGATTTTTGAAGAGATTTTGGAGGAGGTTTTGAGTGTGGTCGTTATAATACACAAGTTTTCAATTGAACAGTGTTGTGAGGTCCTCTAACCCAACCCCGAAGGAAGCCCCCGGTACTCAAAGGTTCTCTGGGCTTCCAAAGGGCCCCCGGCACCCCCAAAGGCCATCATCCTGTCCCCAAATGCCCCCCAGGCTCCCAACTGGCCCACCGGACCCCAAAGGCCCTCCCCAGACCCCAAAAAGCCCTACCCGAGCCCCTAAAGGCCATACCCGGTCCCCAAAGGTCCACCAGACCCCCAAAGGCCCTCCACCAGTCCCCAAAGGCCCTCTCCCGGTCCCCAAAGGTCCACCAGGCACCCAAGGACCCCCAGACCCCAAAAAGGCCATACCCGAGCCCCCAAAGGCCCTCCCCGGTCCCCAAAGGTCCACCAGACCCCCAAAGGCCCTCCACCAGTCCCCAAAGGCCCTCTCTCGGTCCCAAAAGGTCCCCCAGGCACCCAAGGACCCCCAGACCCCAAAAAGGCCATACCCGAGCCCCCAAAGGCTCTCCTTCGGTCCCCAAAGGTCCACCGGGCTCCCAGAGGACCAATCGGCCCTCAAGTGCCGCCCAGACCCCTAAACACCCTCCCCAGGCTCCCAAAGGCCCTCCCCAGACCCCAAAAGCCCTACCCGAGCCCCCAAAATGCCCTCCCCTGGTCCCCAAAGGTCCCCCCGGGCTCCCAAGGGGCCAGTCGGCCCTCAGTGCCGCCCAGACCCCTAAACACCCTCCCCAGGCTTCCAAAGGCCCTCCTTCGGTCCTCAAAGGCCCTCACCGGGATCCCAGGGCTCCCAAAGGACCAATCGGCACTCAAGGCCCCCCCAGACCCCCAAAGGCCCTTCCCGGGCCCCCAAAGGCCCTCCACCGGTCCTCAAAGGTCCCCCGGGCTCCCAAAGGGCCAGCCGGCCCCCAAGGGTCCCCCGGACCCCCAAAGGTCCTCCCCCGGTCCCCAAAGGTCCACTGGACTCCCAAAGGCCCTCCCCCGGTCCACAAAGGTCCCCCGGGCTCCCAAAAGACCACTCAGTCCTCAAGGGCCCCCGGATCCCCAAACGCCCTCCCTGGGCCACAAAGGTCCTCCCCCGGTCCCCATACATGCACACAAAAACTTACACACACACGCCAAAACTTACACACACACAAAAACTCACACACACACACACACAAACTTACATATGCACACGAAAACTTACATACACACAAAAACTTACACCCACACGCAAAAAACTTACATGCACACAAAAACTTACACACACACAAAAAACTTACACACACACACACACACACACACACACAAAAACTTACACACACACACACACAAAAACTTACACACACGCACAAAAAACTTACACACACACACAAAAACTTACACACACACACGAAAACTTACACACACACACAAAAACTTACACACACATGCCAAAAACTTACACACACACACAAAAACTCACACCCGCACACACACACGCCAAAACTTACACACACAAAAACTTACACCCACACGCAAAAACTTACATGCACACAAAAACTTACATGCACACAAAAACTTACACACACACAAAAAACTTACACACACACACAAAAACTTACACACACAAAAACTTACACACACACACACACAAACACACACAAACTTACACACACACACAAAAAAACTTACACCCACACACAAAGGCTTAGACACACAAAAACTTACACGCACACACAAAAACTTACACCCACACGCAAAAACTTACATGCACACAAAAACTTACATGCACACAAAAACTTACACACACGCGCAAAAACTTACACACACACACAACAAAACTTACACCCAAAAAAGCTTACACACACAAAAACTTACACACACACACAAAAACTTACACCCACATGCAAAAACTTACATGCACACAAAAACTTACATGCACACAAAAACTTACACACACACAAAAACTTACACACACACACACAAAAACTTACACACACGCACAAAAACTTACACTCACACACACAAAAACTTAAACACACACACGAAAACTTACACACACAAAAAAAACTTACACACACACTCACAAAAAAACTTACACACACACACAAAACTTACACCACACGCAAAAACTTACATGGACACAAAAACTTACATGCACACAAAAACTTACACACACACAAAAACTCACACCCGCCACACACACACGCCAAAAACTTACACACACAAAAACTTACACCCACACGCAAAAAACTTACATGCACACAAAAACTTACATGCACACAAAAACTTACACACACACAAAAACTTACACACACACACACAAAAACTTACACACACAAAAAAACTTACACACACACACACACAAAACACACACAAACTTACACACACACACACAAAACTTACACCCACACACAAAGGCTTAGACACACAAAAACTTACACGCACACACAAAAACGTACACCCACACGCAAAAACTTACATGCACACAAAAACTTACATGCACACAAAAACTTACACACACGCACAAAAACTTACACACACACACAACAAACTTACACCCACAAAAAGCGTACACACACAAAAACTTACACACACACACAAAAACTTACACCCACATGCAAAAACTTACATGCACACAAAAACTTACATGCACACAAAAACTTACACACACACACACAAAAAAACTTACACACACGCACAAAAACTTACACTCACACACACAAAAACTTAAACACACACACGAAAACTTACACATAAAAAACTTACACACACACTCACAAAAAAACTTGCACACACACACAAAACTTACATCCACACGCAAAAAACTTACATGGACACAAAAACTTACATGCACACAAAAACTTACACACACACAAAAACTTACCCACGCACACACAAAAACTACACACACGCACAAAAACTTACACACTCACACACAAACACACACAAAAACTTACGCACACACGCGAAAACTTACACACACACACACGAAAAC